>BPLR01013429.1:0-48306 GCA_021605095.1 Caerostris extrusa | reverse complement strand
TTGCTGTCGCCTTTTACAATATGTAGGTCACACTGAGGCTATTCCAACCACACGATGTTTAAATTATGTAAGACATATTAATAAGACTCTTCAAGATTTAAATGATACAAGTGACTTTTGGTGGTCATTCCGCAATGTAAGGGCCTTCTACTCTAAGATAATTCAAAAGGGTTTTAAGATTCTTTTATGCCTAGAAATTTAAAAACAAAAATTATTAATAAGTTAAGAAATTTAAAAAAAAAAACCCATACAAATTTTACTTTAAATAATTAGCCAAAATTCAAAGCAAATTACTTTCAAATGTAATGATAAAATATAATTGTAAAATTTATAATTGTAACCATGCTTCCTCTATGCACTGGCAGAAACGACCTCTGCGGCGTTCTGGAGAAATGATCAGTTGGTCTACAGACTCTCACCTAGGAGAGAATGAAGAAGTATATTTCGCCCATCCTGTGAGTACCTGAGTATCAGATTTTCGGTTTAGAAATGGAATCCTACCACAAATCTATAATTATATGTCTTTAAATGTGTTAAATATTGTATGTCTGTAATGTAAATGTAAATAAAGCTGTGAAATCTCAAACCTGTGTTCAAGTATCTCAACCCAACCACACCCAGTTACAATCTATTGTCCAACCTACTCACTACATAATATAATTTATTTTTTAACATATTCTCATAAAGATAAAAAATATGAATAATTTTCAGTAAATTGAATTAGCAATCAATCTTTCTACAATTTAATTATATTTATAAGAAATTAAAACGTTTTTTTTATCATACGTTAAAAGAAATTTGAAAACATAGTTTTATGTAAAACAAGGAAAAGGCTCTTTTGTATTATATATATATGTATATATGAACATCAAATATTCCTTTAATGTTAAAGACTCAATTCCACTTGAATATCGTAATAAATGCATTTACATTTGAAGGATTTATGCAATAAATATAAAATTTGCATCTCAAAATAACTGAACGTTTATAATAAATTTACAGGAATTTTTCACCACGTATCAGATTTCAAAAAACGTCATACTATTTCTAAATAAGAATTTGCTGTAGTTATTAGCTTTCACTGTGGCATTACATTTCACCATTTTATATTAGCTTTCGTTTTCCATTTTTTAAATTGCCATTTATTTTGAAATAAAATGCTGCATTATTTGGATGCTCGAATTTCGAAAGGGTAATTTTAAAATTGTATATTTTCTCCTCTCTCGAAATAAAAATAGGAACGAAATGTAAAAAAGAAAACTCATCAGACCGAGCTATTGCAAGAAGCTAAAAGGAGTTCCACTTGTAAACAGGCAATTTACATTCGAAAAGAATATCTATTCGACGTTGAGTTATTTCTGTTTCAATTTGCATTCTAAGCTCTTTTTTTCCCTTTTTTTTTCCCTTTAACTTTCGATTTCCAAAAATGATAGGGAATAAGCTGCAATGGCATTTATGCCAGACAAATGAAACTCGTTATTTTATGCTTGCTATTCAACTAGAAATTCTTCATTTAAAATATATTTTTAAGAAAATATTTGCTTATTTAACTTCATTAATATCGAAACTGGAGATATTTCTCTTTCCTGAGTCTTGAAAGCAGAATAATATAGTTTGAGTCTAAAAGCAGAATAATATTGATGAAATTTTTAGTTCTACTGTGTACTTACAAACTTTCGTTAACCTAATATGTTAATAATGAGAAATCGAAATAAATAAATTTAACTTCAAATCAAAGAACTGAACCGGGAATGTGTTCACATTTTTGACCAATCAAAAAGCAAACATTCAATTGTTAAAAAATAAACTTTTTTTCAAACTTTTTAATGGATGGAACTTCCTATGGATAGCCATAATTGCCATATTGCCATAGTTATTACAGATAATAGCCATAGTTGGTGTACCAGTCTTGAAGGATGCCTGAAGATGGTATTAGCAAATACTTAGTGAATCCACATCCACTTTATTTAAACCTGTTCACTTACAAGCAATTGAAAACCAAGACATTGATTTCGGCTTACTTCGCCTTATATACAAAACAGAAGAAGGCGCATATGCGCACTATTAACAATGGAATTTAAATAATTTAATATAAGACTGAACAGTTGGTTTTCGGCAATGAAAAAGCTTAATTCGAAAACCTATAAGCAAGCTAAATCAAAAGTTATGCTTCTAACATATATTCTAGACCAGGGGTCTCCAAACTTTTCAGCCTTAGGGCCATACCGTTTACTCCAGTAAGAACAAAGGGCCAAAACCGTTTTAATTTTTCTGCCATTATCTATAATTTCTAGACTAGTCGCCGAGTACGGCGGATGTTCACTAGTTTATAATGTTAGTGAGATTCATTTCAATTATTTGTTAGTTGTTATGCTTAAGTTAAATTTTCTACGTATTATGCTTGTCATTAAGCTTTACCTAGCAAGTAAATAAAACCAATTTGTAATCATTCTGTGTTTTTTTTTATCCAACTTATCACAGCAACAATAAACTATTCTTTGTCGCGGGCCGGATTGATGACACTGGCGGGCCGGATCTGGCCCGCGGGCCGCAGTTTGGAGATCCCCTGTTCTAGACTAAACACAGTAAATTTGTAGTTTCAAAAATCCTTCCATATGAGTAGGAAAAATGTCGTTCCAATACCACCTTATAAGTTTGATTCCAAATTGCAGTGATACAAATTGCGTGTCAATGTCGCAGGTGGTGAACGGCGGTGTTAGTGAACCAGATCCTCGTGACCACAACTTTTTCTAATTTATTTTATATGTCATTGTATAACAGTCAAGAGTTTTCAAGCGGTAGTATCACTCATTTAGGAACAATACTACCGATCATTATTATTCATCATTGTATATTGCTCTTTCCTGAGCAATACTGCCCGGATTTATGAATACCTATTCCGGTTTGACAAATCGAAGACAGTGCTTCTTTCCTATCAGTTGTAATCTCAACTCTGGTTTTAATTAAAAATCTTTGTCTCATTTATATCATCACACCTTTTATATCACCAAAACGCCACGAGATGTAAGGGTAATCCTAGGAAAATATATTCTATGCTAAAAGCATATTCTATACTTTTGAAAAGTAAAAATTTCTTTTAATTTTGCTTTTTTAAAATTCACATCAGGGACTCAAAAAATCTGAAATTTTACATTAAAATGTAATTTTTAAATTAATTTACTATATATGCTTGTGTATCTATGTGCATTGTGGCCTTAGACCAAGTGACGGTGCTATGTACCACAGGTTTTGGGTTTGAAATCCGGCGGTGCCATGGATGTTTGTAGTGGTTCGACTACACTAGTAGCTTCTGGTCTTATAAGACTGTAGAGCGTTGGGCGTACGGCTGACAACCCTACCCCTTAAAAAAAAACATCTTATGTTTTGGAATCTGCCAGTATGTGCACAGTACTGCCAGTAGGTGAAACAGCCAGTATCGATCCGCATTGGCGGACCTTATATTCCACTATCACATGCTAAAAATAGTTCATCGACGAGAAATGGATGGAAAGATGTTTTTACCAGATGTCCGCCCAACATCACATACTGAAATTTCAATTAGGTCTACATTCGAATCACAGTCGACTCGTGATTTCAATTCCATCATTTTTATTTCTTTTTAAAATTTTTAGAATTTCACATTATACCTTTTTAAAGTGCTATTAAAAATCTGAAGGAACGTGTGATGTTTCGATATAGAATCCCTTCTGTTTCGATCCTTTTCTTTTTAATTGTAACTACTATTAACTACTATTTTTCTTCCCAATGCAAGAACATGGACAGAAGGCCACCACTAATGTGTTACTAATCCAGAAAAACCACTAATGGGTTAAAGCTTTACTAAGAGTACTTCAACACAGTATAAATTCTTCCTCTACTTCAACACAGTATAAATTCTTCCTGTACTTTAACACAGTATAAATTCTTATGGGGCCTGATGGCCGAGTAGCTAACACTCTGTCAGTCGGTACCACAGGTATCGGGTTCGAATCCCGGCGGTGCCCATGAATGTTTGTAGTGGTTCGGAATCCACTTTAAGCCGTAGGTCCCGGTCTCCTATGACTGTAAGAGCGTCACGAAGCCAAAGTCAGACTTCTAGCTACGGGTGCTCCATCACAACAGAAGCTGCTTCCTTCCCCTTCAATCATGAGTACGTATGGGCTCGTGGGCTTTGTCAGCCAAGTGGGATAAGAAACAATAACAAACATAAATTCTTCCTTTTGTAAATTTGATTTGTTGATGTGTTATAATTTTATAAAGAGGGGCTTGAATGGCCGAGTGGCTGGTTCACTGACGCTCGTTACCACAGATTTCGGGTTCGAGTCCCGGCGGTGTCATGGTTTTTTGTAGTGGTTTGAAATCCGCTTTAAACCGAAAGTCCTGATATTATGTGACAGCAGAGCGTTGGGCTGACAACCCTACCCCATAAAAAAGAATCTCTTGTTTTGAAATCTGCTAGTAGGTAGACGGCATTGGCCCACCATGGGGCTGTTGCGCCACTGATAAATGAGAAATGATGCTGAATAAATGAGAAAACGTTGAGTAAAACATATTTTTATTATTTAAAGTGGATTCCGAACCACTGCAAACATCCAAGGCACCGCCGGGAGTAGAACTCGAATCTATGTCACCGAGCCCCAACGAACCAGTCATTTGGCCATTAGACGCAAACCTGTTCATATATAGGAAATATAAGATAAAATAATTAAACTGACAATTTTTAGCGGCATTTCATTAAATAATAAAAATGATTGTGATGGAGGCTGCAATACATTTTCTTGTCGTAGTAGGACACAAAGGCTCAAATTTTTAGAATTACTAGTTTATTTTAATGGTCTTTTTTGATATAATTAACAATAATAGAGATATTCTTTTCTGTACTTTAAGCTTTAAGTATTTTAAAGCTACATTCTTTTAATATGAAATATTTTTTTGTAATAATTTCTAGGACAAGTATAAATGAATTGTTATATGCATTATGGATTTATTCCTCCACAAATAGTGAGATATATTCAAAAGTTTTTGCATTGATATGTTTACGTTGCCTGATGGGCGACTTGTAGACACTGTATCAAAAAACGAGGAGATTCGATAGCGATTGTGATGTTCATCATCTTGCTTCATTAGTCGGACTACTTGGGGGAATTTTTTCGGATTTTCTCCCATACGATATGCAAATGTGGCGTAGTTACCCTAAAAAGTCTACCTGGAAGGCGCTGTCCTCCTTTTCATCGTCGCGGAGTCTTCTACCTATGGGTGTTCCATCACAACAGAAACTGCATCCCCTTTTTTTTTTTTTTCTCTCCTTCCATGAGACAGCACGGGTTCTTAGACTTGTTATTGTCTACTAGATGTTACTGGACTAGATGTTATTGCCTACCAAGTGGAATAAGAAACAAAACACAATGCTTTATAATATTTGTTTAAAATATGTTTGCAATGCAATGATATATAACGTGTAATTCAGTTTTATTGATACTATTAAGATCGTTAACATATATATTAATTATGAGGATTTTTCAATTCATAATAAACATAATCTTCGTCGAAATATGGCAAGATTATCAATTTACGTTTAAATTTGCGAAATTACCAAATTACATTTCTCACTATCTTGCAGGAATAAATCCTTAAGCCATAAAATAATTCATTTAAAGCATCCACATAAATTACAGAAAATATTTCACTTTTTAAAAGAAGTTTTATAACATTAAAAGCGATATGTAGCCATAAATATTTTATATTCCAAATATAACCTTTAATTTTTAATTAAAAAAATTAAAATTTAATCTAACACAATAAATTTATTTACTTTAAAGTAATTTCATACAAATAATGTAATTGAAATAATTTTTAGTTTATTTGAAATGAAACATTGTTTTGTTTAGTTATTAATATTAATCAATTTAATAATCAGTGAGCTGTCAAAAGCTTCACAATGCCTTTTGAAATTTGCTGTTTATTTAAAAATATAAATCAAATACTTACCATTCAATTTAAAATCAGTTCTGTTTATATAAACACACTTTCACAATAACTATTCAGATATGTATTATATGATTTTCGTTATGAACAGAATATTGAAAACTTTAAATTATTTCGTATAGAAAATAGAAAATCCATTAGATTATTAGATTTTAAAAACAAAAAAGTGATGAAAAGCAGAAAATGCGTAGAAAATTTAATTATTATTAAATCTTTACTGAAAGGAAATTATTTTTATGGTTGAAATTCAGTTGGGTATATATTTTTGTACTTCTGATTAGGTGTTCGTGGAATATTTGAGAGAATTTTATTGTTAGTGTTCGGCAGAATAAACAATTGGCGCTTTTTATTTTCAATTTCAAAAAAGCGTGCTTTATTTCGATTATATGCAAGTTTAAGATGATAGAATTGAATGAATTAATAATATAATTCATTTAATTCATATGATTGTTTAGCTTTGTAGAAAAATCTAAAGAACTGATTTAAGATTTGGGAATATTTGTTAATATATTTTCCATTTCGATTCAATAAAATTACTCTAATAATTCTGTATTTGATTGTAATTTTTCTTTTCAATTTTTAGAACCTTTTCTTTGATTTAATTTTAACGTAACTATATTTTTAAAGTAAGAAATAGTTTTTTAAACTTGGGTTACCTTTACATGCAAATGTTTTTAAAAATTTCAGGCGAAATATGGTGAAAAATTGAAGATTATTTTGAAAATAACAAGTTTTTTAAAAAGAGATTCATTGAAAATCATATAATAAACTGTTTAATATAATCTTCCTTTTTTCTGACATTGATGTCAAAGTTCTTTAATAAAAGTCTGAGTCATATTTTCAAATCTGGTTATCTGGTATATATTTATTTATATTTTCGGATTTGGTTATCTGGTATATATTTATATATATTTTCAGATCTGGTTATCCGGTATATATTTATACATATTGGGGCCTGATGACCGAGTGGCTAGCGCTCTGGCACAATGTACCACAGGTTTCGGGTACGAGTCCCGGCGGTATCATGGATATTTGCAGGGGTTCGAATCCACCTTAAACCGTAGGTCCCGGCCTAATATGATAGTAGAGCGTTGCGGAGGTATTGTAACTCCGCGTCCATAGCTTATCTTCAAGCTACACGCACCTCCCGGGTAGTGCTAAGTGAGTCGCTGCAGCGCTTGCCTTAAGGCATGAAAGACAAGTGTCTAAGTGTTTGCCAGCTGCATTAGAACAAAAAAATTATACAGAATATCTCGAAGCAGTTTCAACGTTGTCTCATGTAGGTTTGAATGAAATTTTTTTTTAATGAACAATACTAAATTTGTAAATGAGCAACTCTAAATTTGTAAATGGGCAATACTAAATTTGTGAAACTCGTAGGAAAACTTGAAAAATTTTAGTTTTTCTTTCATCATTCATATATTTTTTAAACTAACCAAAACAAAAAATAAATTATATATTATGTCATTTGCTGAAACCGAACAATTTTATTTGTAATAAATTACAAAGTATTACATGAATTATTTTTTTATATTTGAGACTTAAAGTTTTATGTTGAATAAGGATAGAATGTGTTCCCTATTTTTGAAATTCCTATTGTCAGTTTTATTTAAATTTTGTAGAGAACCGTACTCTATTAAAAGGGAAAATAGAAAGTTAAAAACATATCGGAAGAAAAAAATCACTCAATTATTTAAATTGTAATTCAAATATCTTTTTATTCCAAAAACTTATACTCCTAGTGAACGTCAAAAACAAATGAGTTTTAATACATATAAAAATATACTATTACTGTGCCCAAAAAGTAAGACCAGTTATTTTTTTTCCGAAAAACTCTTTATTTATTCTTCCAAATTTATTTCATCGCCTACAAAGTAGTCCCCTCCGGAAGCAATGCACTTATGCCAACTTTTTCTAATCCTCAATGTATGCTAAAAAGTCATCGGCAGGATGGCCTTCAAAGCGCGCCCCGATTCACGTTGAACCTCTTTATTCGACTCAAAACGGTGTCCCCGGAGTGGTCTTTTGAGTTTAGGGAATAGCCAGAAGTAGCACGATGCTAAATCAGGTGAATACGGTCGTTGTGGAACGATGTGATTTTCATTTTTGGCTAAAAGTCACAAGGAATCAATGCAGTGTGAGCTGGCGCGTTCAGTGTTCTCGGTACCAATCGAGATTTGATGCGTTTGAGGCCCAAAATGGAATTGACCGATCCTTTTGAAATTCCAACATCATTAGCAAGGTCTCTAATTGTAAATCGATGGTTTGCAAGCACCAAATTTTTAATTTTTTTGAACGTGAACTTCGTCGGTTGAGGTTCGTGGTCGACCAGAGGCTCTTCGTCTTCACCGCGTTCTCTGCCTTTATTGAATTGTTTGTACTACTTCTAAACATTTCTTTCCGATATAGGAATGCCTCCTGCAACATTTTATATGTTTCTGCAAACAAAATTTAATGCAAGTTCTTTGCTCAATTAATTCAGAAATTTCAAAAATCGCCAGAATCAGTTAAATCATTTTAAATTGAAAATTGGTCTTACTTTTTGGAATAGTTTAAAAAAAGTAGCACAAAAAACATATAAAGATACATTGCAAATACATATAGTACCTATAAAATACAGATAATTAAAAAATTTAAAAAAAAAAAAAAAAAACATAGAGGTAAGAATACATGACACATAACATTAAAAAAAAATTATAAAAAACTAACTTCTTCTTCATTGGCTCAACAACCCCACAGTGAGCCAAGACCCTCTGCCAACTAATAATTTTCGAAACAGGAGATGATTTCTTTTTACGGATTAGGAATGCCAGCCCCACGCTTAACGCTCTACAGTCATATTAGACAGATACTAACGATTTAAAATGAATTCAGAACCACTACCAACATCCATAGCACCGTCGAGACTCGAACCCTGTGGCGCCGTGCTCCAGAGCTCTAGACACTCGGCCATCAGATCCCACAAATCATAACATCTTACTAAAGTACAACATTAAATTAAAGCCACAAAACAAAAAATAATTGAAAATTAACATCTAAAGATTTTAAACATGAAAATGTTTACTTATTTTTTATCTATAGCATTAAAAAAAAATTTCATAAGATTTTGAACATATCGAAATATCAGAATACAGGCACATTTCGAAACAGGGGATGTTTTCTTTGTACAGGGAAGGGTTTTAGCCCTACGCCCAACTCTCGAACTTAAATTTGTGGCTAATTAAAAGCTTTATTTTGCATAAAATTTATTATAGACATATTAGAAGAAAAATTAATTTAGTTTGGGGGAAAGTACTAGAATTTACATATAAGGCATTCATTTTAAATAACATTTATTACCGAAACACGGAATTTAAAATAATTCAAAACCTAACCTCTAAAACATAATTCATAACTACAATATATTTTCCTCGTCCAACATAATATCAATCATTTCTCGAAACCAATTAATCATTCTACTTTAAAAAGTAATCACTTCCCATCACAGCTTTTTAACGTCTAGAATGTGCTCCAAATCCATACCAGACCAGTGATCCAAGCAACGTTCCATTTACTGCTAAAAAGCACCAGGTACCACTACACACAACTCACACATACGAGAAGAACATGGTGCAACAAGAAGGTAAATAGACGGTTCCCAGAGTTAATGGACGTGATTTTATACAGAGTGGATTGTGGGGGTTTCTTTTGGAGTGGGGGCCCGCACTGTCGGATGTTTAAACATGTTTTTCCGCCAACGGCTGCACTTGACGATAATGGAATGAATTTGTACACGCGACATGAAAGTGATGCCTCTATTCGGCTGCTTTTTGGGACTTCTTTTGATTTCTTATTCATGTTTTGTCCTTATGATGTGAAATGTATGATATGCTTGTTTTTAGATGGAGTGTAAAAGGGAGGTTCGGTTCTAAAATGAATGATTGAAGCCAAAGAGTTATAATTTAGTAATTCTTAGCTTTATAATTCGAATTAATAAAAGACTTTATTAATTTTATGCCGATTTTTATGTATAATTAATATGTGTTACCATGTATAATCCTACTTATGTATATCAATGCACTAGCTGCATGCTATTCATATATATGACTTATATAGCAAGTAGGATGCTACTTATACACTGAAGTGACAAAAGTCATGGGATAGCAATATGCAAATTTTCAGATGGCAGTAGCATCGCGTAGAACAGGTATAAATGCGCAGTAGAGCTTTCATTTCTGTTCAAGTTATTCATGTGAAGAGGTTTTGACGTGATGATGACCGAACGACGGAATTAACAGACTTTGAACACGGAATGTTAGTTGCTAGACGCATGGGTCATGCCATTTTAGGGAATTCAACATTCCCAGATCCACTGTGTCAAGAGTGTGCTGAGAGTATGAAATTTCAGGCATAACATCCCACCATGGACGGCGCAGTGGTCGACCGCCTGCACTGAGACCGGCGACGTCTGCAAAGAGTCGTAAATTCTAACAGACAAGCAACACTGCGTCAAATAACCGCAGAAATCAATTTTGTTTGTTAAACTAGAAATTTTGCTTTTTGGGCTATTCCAGCAGAAGACCGACTCGAGTGCCTTTATTTCGCTTGCAGCGACTCGTGGGCACGTGAGCATATCGGTTGGTCCCTAGATGAATGGAAAAACCGTGGCCTGGTCCGATGAGTCACGATTTCAGTTGGTAAGAGCTGATGGTAGGGTTCGAGGACCCACGAAGCCATGGACCCAAACATGGTCAGCAAGGCACTGTTCAAGCTGGTGGTGGCTCCGTAATGGTGTGGGCCATGGCATGGACTTGGTCCGGTTGCGACTGGAAATGCTTATGTTCAGCTACTTGAGATCACTCTGCAGCCATTCATGGACTTCATGTACCCAAACAACGATGGGATTTTTATGGATGACAATGCGCCATGTCACCGGGCCACAACTGTTCGCGATTGGTTTGAAGAACATTCTGGACAATTCCAACGAATGATCTGGCCACCTAGATCGCCCGACATGAATCCCATCGAGCATTTATAAGGGACATCATCGAGAGGTCTGTTCGTGCCCAAAATCCTGCACCATCAACGCTTTCACAATTATGGACGTCTATCGAGACAGCATGGCTCAATATTACTGCAGAAGACTTCAACGACGCGTGTTGAGTATGCCACGTCGAGTTGCCGCCGGGCGAAAGGAGGGCCGACACGATATTAAGAGGTATCCCATGACTTTTGTCACTTCAGTGTATATATATCAATGATTTACATAGCATATATGCTACTTTATATAAATGACTTAAAAAAATATAATATTAATCATTTTAAATATATGTAATTTGTTGTTGTGACAAATCCTCAGGGTCCAACAGTTGTTGAGCATGGATTGGGCGTGCTCTCTCTGCCTGGCACATTTCCGAAGTTGGGGTGAAGCTTGGTAGTTCTTAAACCTCTGTTTTGGCCAGCACGTGAAGTGCACTTCCGCTTATGAAACCAGGCCTTTCCAGAGAATAACTGTCCGGCAGCGAGGGACCGACACCCCATTCTTCAGTAGGTAGAAGACTGACTTGACATCGAATCTCTGAAAAGGAGGGCAGTGCCTTCCAGGAGGATTATTTATTGCGAATACCCCGCATTTACGTATGGTAAGGGGTAAAATTCGGAAAACTATCACCAGGTAGTCCAACTAAAGATTTAGGGGAAGCTGCAAATCACAAACGCCATCGAGTTTCTTCGATTTTTGAAACAGTGTCTATAAGAAAACGACAGAGGATTGAACTTCAGTCTTAATGCTCACCAGTGGCGCACGTTGCCATAGAGCCCCGAATCGGGTTCTTAGAGTTGGAATTCGAGTTAATAAAAGACTTTATTAATCTTTTATGTCGAATTAATATGCGTTACTTGTATAATCCATGCTACCTATGTATATCAATGACATGAGAAAAATAATTCTAATTATTTTAAATAAATGTAATTTGAGAAATTGGTTGTAATTATTTTCTGCTTTAAGTTATTCAGAAAATGAAAATCTAATACTCAAAATGCTGTCAAACTACGTAATGTGATACTAAAACAAAATATAAATTAATGAGCATTAAGTTCATGTTGAAAACAAGCTATACAATTTTTATATCGGTTTTATAAGTTTTACTCATACATATTAATGACTCGAAAAAAAATTCTAATTATTTTAGCAATTAAATTGCAGTAAATAATAGAAATTTAAGTAAATTTATAAATTTACTGTCAAAATATATTCGATTATTTCTCAAATGAAAATGTTTATATTTTCTTCATTGGCTCAATAGCCCCATGGTGGGCCAAGGCGTCTGGCTACTGTAGATTTCAAGATAGATGTTTTTCTTTTGGGGGTTGGGTTGTCACCCATACGCCCAACGCTTTACAGTTATATTAGATCGGGTTCTACAATTTAAAAATGAATTCGAACCACTATAAACATACATGGCACTGCAGGGGACTCAAACCCGAAAGAAGTGTCACCAAGCGCTATAGCACTACTCAGTCGACCATCATGTCCCAAGTGTTTACTTAATTGTTCAAAATTTTGGCAAACTGCTTAACGCTTGGGGCTATAGTTTACGTGGTTCCCCTACGAGTCCTCAAATCTCCATGGTGGAAAGTATTGCAACAATATAAGAATCAAAATTATATTTGGTAGAGGTTTTGTCAAGGTATTTTTATTAGCTTAGATTGTCTTCTTATAAGAACGCCAATGTGGAATAGTTTCTTCCAAAATTTCTGACATCTATTTATCGGAAATTATCCTCTTCATAAGAAAAAAGATTTTGATGCATCTAAGTGGCATAATGTTCATATGTGAAAACTTAAAAAAAAATTAATTCATTCATGAACCATAAATTCATAAAGAAAGATCGAAACAGGGCTTAATGTTATTTAACAAAATAAACTGCATGAATTTTAGAGTCAGCAACTCTAAGAATTTTAAAAATTATTTAAATGTTTAGAAGTTTTATAAAATTATGTAAATTTTAAAATTAAATATTTTTTTTTTAGTTTACGACTTTTTAACTTTTAACCTAAATTAATCTTTCTACCAAATTACTAAAAACTGTAAAAAATACTGGAAACCATTTCATTTACGTAAAATATTTTTAGTTTCAATAGAACAGTACAAAGAATATAGAGAACTCACGTCAAAAAAATTCATTAAGTTAAATTTATGCACTTAGTTAAACCTTCTGTTCTGCTTAAACTTTTGAATTCATTACGACAAAAATAAAAGGGACTCCTATGAATAATAAAAATGTCTAAAATTAAATTCTCCAAAATTAAACTTCCAAGCAAACCTTAAAACATTTTTATAGGGCACAGTATTAAAATACTACTCAGAAAGAAAGAAATAAACACACGCCACATCTACTTTGTCCATTAGGTATCCTCATAATTTTTTCCCTATATAACCATGTAATTCTTCCCTTTTTCCCTGACATAGGGAAGTTTGAAGCATTTTTATGAGACAACACCTGTGATGTACGAGTCCGCAGTGTGACGTTATGTTCTTGATGTAGTGAGCAGAAAATAAAAAAAAGAAAAGAACCGACCTTTGAACAACTACTGTACACGACCGCTGACTGGATATGTGGTGACACTTATGAAAAGATATGATTTTTCTCTTTTCTTTTTTTTTTTTTATCTTTCTTTTTTGGTGTAGATTATTTTTTTTGTTCCAGCTCTCAGTTCGTGTTAGCCTAACTTGTCCATCTAAAGTGGTTCATTAAAGTTAATGACGAAAAAAAGCAAAAAGAATGAAAGTAGTTCTGAAGATATTTGTTGGGAAATTTATTTCCAAAGCAGGAAGTGGATATAATGTGAACAAAATTAATAATTTTAAGGAACCCATATCGGGTAAAAAGAGTTGTATTTATTATCTTTGCGATGCAATATTTTTTTTTTTGATGAAATGTTTTATTTCGTTATATTCTATCTCTGCCAGGTGTTGAAAGGCTTTAGATTTTCTTGAACTGAATGTCAATGATTCTGAAGATTTTTAAGATAAAAGTGACAAAAAAGAAGACAACAAAAAATAAAAACATTTTAAGATGATGATTTGTTTTGAAAATGATAATCAAACTTATTATTTCTTATTATCAATCTTATATTAATCAACTTTATGCAATTATAATTAAACTTATTATTACTCATTATCAAACTTATATAATCAACTTTGACATTTATAATCAAACTTATTATTATTTATTATCTATCTTATATTAATCAACATTGGCAATGATAATCAAACTTATTATTATTTATTATCAAAGTTATATTAATCAACATTGGCATTGATAACCAAACTTATTATTTCTTATTATCAATCTGATATTAATCAACTTTGGCAATTATAATTAAAAAAATTTTTAAATTTAATTTGTTAATACTCTTTTAAATTAATAACTAAATTAAATATTTTTTAATCTTTAATTTGGAAGAATTATTAAGCAACAAGTTGATTGAATTTAATTTATAAAAATATTTATTGAAAATGTGCATTTATGAAGATAAACCAATATTCAATTAAACTAATATTCGAGTAAAATAATATTAAATAACTAATAAACTGATAATCCTTTTCTTGAAAATTTGGTTTGTTTTATTGATTTTTCTGTAAATAGTTTTGCCAACAAACTATGAAACATTATTGCATTATCATTTTCAAGCTCTACGTTTATATAGTAAACCTCATTTTCAAATTTTCATACGATCCATTTATACCACATTACGTTTTATTTTTTTCCTAATTAGTAATCTCATTTCTGTAATCGATTTGTTGGAGCTAAATTATTATTAAAACAAAACATTCAGCTTGAAATTTTTTTCACTGATCAGAAAGAGATTACGATTACATCAATTTGATGGAATATTTTAAAAAACAGTCACAAAATGGGGAATAATAGTACTTATAGTTTATAACCATTTTAGCATAACAAAATAGTTTTTAATGCATCGTAACAAGTAATAACTTAGATATGAGTTTCACCAGAGTATAAATTAGTCAATCCAGCAGAGCATAAACATTAATAATAGAGGAGAATAATTTAATTTATTATTTTTTTTCTTATACAATGTAACGATTCCTAATAAGTCTTTTAATAATTTTCATTAGATACAAATTTTCACGTGATTTATGAAGGTAATCTTTTAATTTTTTATTGCTTAATGAAATAGATACATAAATATTATATATTTTGAGATTAATTTTACATTATATTATTATTACTTATAATTCGTATTTTATAAAAAAAGTTATAATAAAATTTTAAAAAAAAAAAACTGAAATTTACTCGGCAAATTTCAACTTATAATGTGTGAACATTCGAGAACCGATGAATAAACTTAGGAATATGCCAATGTTTAATAATGCACGAGATATATGAATCAATTGATTGGAATACTACAAAGATGGCCAAATTCAATAGCCACAGAACTTCATGAAGAATGAATTGTTCAATAATCTCTAAAAGAATATTCAAAAGTAACGTAAATGTAGTCGTAAATGAAGAATGAAGTATTCCAAATTCCATAAGAAACGTTATCACATTCAATAGCCAAAAAGAATACATCAAAATTTGAAAATGCTAAGCATAAATGAAGAGTGAAGTATTCCAAATTCTACAATAAACACTATAACATTCAATATCCAGAACATAGCAAGGTTTGAAAATTCTAGACATAAATGAAGAATGAAGTATTCCAAATACAATAAAAGCACTATACTGCTCAGTAGGCATGGGAAATGCCAACAGTGATAAATATGAAACTTCAAAAAGAATGAATTGATCAACGCACTACAGTACTTATAGCCATTGGATATATAAATGTTTAAAATCCCAACCCAAAACATGAAAAGTGCTTCAAAACTATACTACAAAACACTTCAAATAAAAGCCAAATTCTCCAAAAAAATTCCTGACGATTAACGTTATTCATGAATCATGTCGAGTGTTAAGGGGTCCAAGCTACCATCTTCCACCAAAATTTGCAATGGGCTTTTATTTGCTTGACCCTCATTTTCGGATAACGTCACGGACCCCCTAACCAGGACAACATCCTGTTGCACACATGATAATAAATATTATATATTTTGAGATTAATTTTACATTATATTAATATTGCTTAATAATTCGTATTTTACTAAAGAGTTATAATAAAATAAAAATACACATAATTGCTTATTCAAGAAAATTAAATTTAATTCATATATTGAATCAAAAATTATGTTTAGTTATATTTAAAATAATTAATTTTTTTTAGTTTTCTAGATGCTTATTCTGATAATTGATAGCTAGAATTAATGAAAATAAAAAGTCAATCATTGAAAAGGAAATAAAAAAAAAAAAAAAAAAAAAAAAAATGTATTTCTGTAATTTCTCGACTACAACTAAAAAAATTCTGACATTATAATGTTAAAGGAAAGTGATCGTATTAATTTAAATCCAGTTAACACGGTCACGATTATTTAATTAATAATTATATTAAATTTACTTAACTTAATAATTTTCATTTAATTTAAGTTTAATTTTATTTTATTATTAGTCTCTTAAATTAATTATGGAAAATATTAATAACACAATTAATTAGGGATCATTATTGAATTTATTTAATTTTTGTTTGACTCTACAGTGTAAATATTGCTAAGAATTTACAAATGGTTACAATGATTGTAAAGATTACTAACTGCCAATTTTTGCAAAATAAATTATAATCAACAAGATCCTACTAAAACATTTTATTAATACATCTAAAATTCCAAATATCGATTCCATTTTCTCAGAAAATAACAGCAATTTTATTTTTAAAATGCTTAATTAATTTAAATCAAAGACTTTTAATGTGAAGAATTATCAAAAATATCGAAACTGATTCGACTTGGTAATGGTGAACACCATATGTTAATATTATCTAGCCGGTAAATTATATGCAGCAACTTTTCATTAAATCTTTCCATAGTTCATTAAAAATACTAGTTATAATTAACTAATGAAAAAATAGGAGTACGTCTACATTTTATTAAAATGTACATCTTATTTTTTTTTTGTTAATCTTAATCAAAATCAACTCATGCTATTTTTACATCTAATCATATTTTTAAAACTACTTAAAAATAATCCCTGAAACCAATTACATCTAGAATTATATATATATAAACAAACTATTTTTTGTTCAAAAGCAGACGTTCTATTTCTACAACATCTTTCAAAGTATCATTTCATTTCCTTTTAGAACACAAACCAACAAATTTCTTAAGATTCGCGTGATAATAAATCTGTGGAACAAATCGCTAGGGTCTGAATCAATATCCGACGAGTTTTTCCCAACCAATTCGAACAAAAAAGAAAGAAGTATTTGTATTTCCAGTGATGAATGTTACACAATTTAGAATACACACTGTCATGTCTTCACTTGAGGCCCACCTGCGTTGCATAATGGTAATTTAGTCGACCCGGTAGGTAAAGAGAGTTTTTACAAAATGGCAGGTGATTCGCCATTCAGCCGTCATTTGCGATTTGTTGCGGTGTTTCGTATCATAGTGCAATTTCGAATACAAATTATAAAGATTTAAGGAAAATTTGATGGCGAATCGAATCGCTAGTGTTATGCAAAGGCTTCGGCATGAAATGTAGTGAGAAAGAAGGATATGAAAAAGGTGGGGTTTTAGGAAATGGAACAGCAAAAAATTGAGACAAATTGTATGGTATTTTTCCTCCTTCTAATAGTTTTGAGTCATTCTGCAATGTTAGAACACGCAGCTTTTTATATTTAAATTGTAAGTTTTCCTTGTATGTTGCTTTGGTATGCGTTAAGCAATAATTATCCATAACTTTTTGGTTTCTTTTAATAATAAATTACCATGTATGAATTTATTCCCTTTTTACTTATTTCAAAGTTCTAGAATTAACTGTAAAAGTGAATTGTATATTTTTCTTTTATTTTTGTCCTTCTTAACGACAACTATGTTCTGTAAGAATTAGTAAATTACACTTAATTTTTTACTTCTTTTTGGAAGTGCTAGAATTAAATATTCACTTATTCGCAATTCGTGTTTTTTATCGCCATTATTTGTAACTTAATTAAGATGGATGCAAAATACATATCAACATAGATTTTAACCAATTGTTTTTGTCTTAAAAAATACTCTTAATATGAGAAAAATGTTCTGGCTGTTTGCAAAATATTGAAACTATTTTTAAGAATTTATTTATTTAGAATTTTATAATTATTAATTATTTTTAGAATTGATTGTTTAATTTATAACACTTTTATTAGGAATTTATTTTTAATTTTATTTTTAGGCTTGTAAATTTTAGGATATAGGCTGTCAATAGCAATGTATCTTTCATCAAATAATCCAATTTAATCAGAATTTATATAAAATATATTTTGTGTACAAAAGAACTCATGAATAAAAAACAGCTTTTTATATATTAAAGATCTCACTTAAAAGATAAATAAATTTAATAAATGTTAATTTCTAAGTAAAATTGTATGGTGAAAATTAATATTTTTTTTATTTTAGATATCTGAGATATTTCATTGTAAATTTTTAGTAAATATCAAAATAAAAAAAAATGGTTCAACTTTTTATATTTTTTTAATTCAATGCGTATTAATTGCTTATTTTGATGATCACATATCATCTATAATTTAGTCACATATACCTTCAAGAAATTTTACACACTTTTAATTAATTCGAATACGAAAAGTTGTACAATTGTACAATTATTATAAGAATATTTTAAAGAGTGAAACTTTATTTAAATCAGGTGTCGTTATTAAACTCTGCCCACATTTGAAGAAAATGATAGGCTCAAATAAAAATGTAATAATTTAATCAATAACTGCTAAGAAGAAACTCAGTAAATAGTGCATAATTTTAAATATCCCGAATGATGAATATATAAAATTGTTATAAAACATAATATAATGTATTTTGTTTCAGTCCAAATTATTTTTTAAATCATCGAACGGATCAAGAAATGTTAATCATTGAAATAAAAAATAATTGTTGTTTAAGAAATAATCGAAATTAGTGTTTAAGCATAATTCAAAAATTAAATAAATAAATTTATTTAAAAATTTCAAATAAATTTTATAAATAATAAATTTTTTAAATAATGTAAACAAATTTGTGTTTAAGTAAGATAAATATCCATTTATTTTATTATTTTTAAATTATAATTGCAAAAAAAAAAAAAAAAAAAAAAAAAAAAAAAAAAAAAAAAAACCCATAAAAATATTAGTTTTTGAGGAAACTTAAGATTAACCCTAATTTAGTGCTTAAACTTGATTTAAATTAAGATCGAAATAAGGAATCGATTCATTTATGTGCCATCGAGAACAAGTCGACTAATTCAGAAACATAGGGTTTGGAACTTCACTTAATTAATGCATTTAAAAGAAGACCAAGAAGAACCTAAAATGATTTTAATACCACCAAGATGTTTGTATAGTTGTTTTCCTTGAGTATGACAATCAATTTCTAACATTCTTGTCTTAGCCGATATGTTGTACCTTCCTTGATCAACAGAAGTGCTTCCTTAGTGCAGTTGTCTGTTTTCTATTAACGACTCAAGAAACAATGTATGTAACAAAATATTCTATCATTTATACAACAATGTACAACAATTTGAGTATTTATACAACAATGTACCATAATTTGAGTATTTATACAACAATGTACAATTTGAGTATTTATACAACAATGAGTATTTACACAACAATGCACAATTTGAGCATTTATACAACAACGTACAGCAATTTGAGTATTTATACAACAATGCACCGTAATTTGAGTATTTATACAACAATGTACAATTTGAGTATTTATACAAACAATGTACAATTTGAGTATTTACACAACAATGCGTCAATTTGAGCATTTATACAACAACGTACAGCAATTTGAGTATTTATACGACGATGCACAACAATTTCAGTATTTATACAACAATGTTTATCAATGTTTAAAAGTGTGTTTGGAAAAAAAAATCAAAATAATGTGCTCTTCAATCCAAAATTATACCAGTTTCAACTAACTCATTTCCATTGCTTAAAAATGTTATTTATTTATTTTTTATTATAAATATAAAAAAAACATTTGTAAACAGTAACTTAAAACTAAAAGAATAATGCTGAAGATTAAATATAATAATGCATAAACATTAAATAAGCAAATATATGATATAAAAACACTATTTATTAAATATACTTACAATACATAAATACAAAATATAATAGGTAGAAGTTTTAATTAATTTATGTTTCCTTTTCATTAAGAATATAAAGTAATTTAATTATTTCTTTGGTGTATGTATATATATATAAAAATATATATAAATATAAAGATTTAGCAATGTTACTAATTAACGGAAAAAAAATTACCTGAGATATAACTTAAAATAACGAAAAACTTCACAAATAATTGTCAAATAAATATAAGCAAATTTTAGAAAATGCAAGAAAATGCATAATCGTTAAGTGAATCATCTAGAAAAGAGGAAATTTCAGCAAGAAAAGATTAAATTTTGAAATCAAACTACATTATAAATATTTTTAGGGCAGAAGTATATAAAAGACATGAGTCTTTCATAATTAGGGCTTATATCTGAATTAAGCTTATCTCTATCATTTCAGGTAGATAAATGAGAGAACAGTAAATTAAAAACTGTAATATTAGTGAACATAACTTGATCTTAAGATTCCAAAAACGTCACTTTAAGTACTGGGTTTTACTAATAATTCATATTAAAGGAATGTTACCTCTATTAGATTTATTTTAAATGCCACTTTAAAAAAAAAATGACTCAATAACTTTGATGATTATTTTCAGAACTGTCCCAAAACAGTCACGTAACGACGAGAACTGACATCATTTCCAGGCAATTAAAATAACAAACTGCAATGCGATTTTATGGTTTTTCCCTTACAAAATGCAATACTTTTTGTATAATTGCACAATCGAAAGAAATTTATACATCCTGTGACTAAGCCACAAAACAATGAAGCGAGAAAAACGACACCAAACTTTTTTTTTTTTCTTCCTCTAAGCTCTCTGACTCGTTTCCATTCATCCATCTATTAACATTTCTTTCTTTTTGCCGTCTAATCCTCCATTTATTGTGTCTATTGCCATTTTATGGGGTCCTGTCTGCATCCAATGACGTTCCATTTAATGACATTTCGAACAGCAAACTCCTCCCTGATGCATGACGTGGGCCAAAGGATGCAACTTTCTGGGAACCACCTGTGTGCATGGGAGGGACTGTCGGTGAGACAATAGCGAGACAATTTGATCGTGCTTCGAGAATTTTGCGTGGCCACGGCTACGATGTCAGGACTTTTCTTCTTCGTCATCAAGTGATGGGGTTGCACGTCCTCCTGTAAAGATCTTAGGGAGGTGATTACAAATTGCATCGGTGTGATTGTAGATCGCTTTTATTTACAAGAGATCGTGTAGCAAGATGATCAGCAAAGCTATTGAAAAAGCTGTTATTTAAACTTTGTTAAAATTAATTTTAAAAAATTTAATTAATGTAAGAATAAAAAAATTGAATGTTTTTTTTTTTTTTATCAAAAGCTATTATTCAATTAAAACTATTAATTTGAGAAATTAAATAAGTAAATATCAGAAAGTGATGTATTGAATGTCTTATAAAAAATAAACTAATTGCAAAAGATTTCGTGTTAAAAAGTACTAAGTTACTAAATAATCCAAATAAAGACACCCTGATAGATTTGTTAAGATTCTCCAAAACTTCTTACATAATAAAAGTAAAACTCTCTTAAAAATCTAAACTAACAAAATATCCATTGATTGTAAATAGAAGTAGCATAGTGGTACTTAATGTTTTATAAAAAATAGTTAGTTTTATTAAATTGATTCTTAAATTCATGGAATCATAACTAATACATATAAAATATTCAACTTTATGCTCAAATAAAAAATAACTCATAAGTGCTGTGACAAGAGAAATTTTTTATCATTATATACTTGTAGAATACAGAATGAAGACTGATAAAAATTGAATGATAAAAAAAATTGTTAAAGTCCTTTAAAAAAGCACACAAGAGAATAATATATATCGTAAGTGATATAGAATATCATTATTTTACAAAAAAAATATTTTTAATTTTTTTTAATTAGATGGTCGTTTCCTGCTCTTTGTGTAATGAACTCCCTTCAAGATACCACAGAAATTATATTGCTGTTGGTGATCAAATTTCAAATATCCCATTACAGTATAGAGGAAGTTCCAGAAAATTATAAAGGAAATATGATGTACTGGATAGGAAGGAAAAGATGTATAACTATAGTCAGTCATTAAAAAATTATTTACTTGGAAAGAAATTTCTTTACTTTACTCCCAAACATTTCTTTTACGTAAAAGCACGAAGAACATGTCTACCAGCATTGTGTAGAAGATTTAGAAAATGTATATTAATGGATTATTGCAGCCTGTGACACTGTCACCCCGATTGTGCTAACAAGAGATTGAATATCAATGGGAAATTTTTCATGCCACAAAAATTAACTATATTTCTTACTGATTTCATCAATACTTAGTAACTTGTTCTACCTTCTATTACTCATATAATTTTCTCATATTACTTTTGTATAGTTTTTTCAAATGGTATTTTTGTCTTGGACATCTTACATTTCAATGGAATATATTTCTCTAAAATCCCCAAATTTTCGTACAAAAATTATTTGATTATTCGCCAGTGAGGGTTTTATATTCTGCGTTAGAATCTAATTACACATTATTGAAACAATTGCTTAATAGGGCAGTTTGCTGATTTAATTTCAGGCATTTGAGACATTTTACTGTAGGCAATAGCATTGAATCGTCATTATTATTATTATAATTTATGGGGGTTTTCATAAGCTCTAAATTTCAGAATTAATTTTTTTTTAAATATTTTTTCGAATTTAACAAAATTTTGATTGCTTCGGATTGCTATGGAAAGGATTACACTAATATTAATAATATAATTTTCTTGTGATTTATTATATCATTTTGTAAAAATAATTGTAAACTATAAAAAAAAAAACTTTTATGGGTCTTTTAAAAGATGACTTTAATAAAATGATTCAATGTTATTGACTATAGTAAAATGTCTCAAATGCCTGAAACTAAATCAGCAAATTACACTGTTAAGCAATCGTTATAATAATGTGTTGTTGTAATAACCAAATTCAGTGTTCAATGTTCAAATCAGTTAATGTAATTATTATAATAATCAGAAATTCTAACTTGCCAAAAAAAAGTTACAAAAACCCTCACTGGCAACTGGGAGGTCAAGGAGATACAAACTAAAACAGCCAAACTATTCAACTGCAACCGTGATCACACTTTTATTCCAATGGATATTATTCTTATCTGTTTCATCAATTCATGGTTACCCCGAAGTGATATGGTAATTTATTTATCTGGAAATAAATGGATTTAACCAGACTCGCACACCACAAAGGCCACACCATAATACAGGCTAACAACATCTGCAGCCCACTACGGTTGAGTTGGAAATAGATAAGCTAATAGATTACGCATTCAGATTAAACTGCTTAGTCCTTATAAAAGGGGAAAAAAAAAAAAACTGGGCTAGATGGGGAAAAAGTTCTTTCATTGGGTATCGGTTTTGCATTATAGGGAAAAAGAAACTTCTTTCATCGACTGGAAATAAGAAGGAAAACAAATTACCGTCGAATGTCCAATTTGTAAAGGGTTTGAGCGGAGAACGGAAGGGAGCAAAATTTCAAATGCTGATTTGAACTGTGGAAGACATCTTTGGACCTTCAATATCCAATATCAACTCAGACTCAGTGATAAAAGGCTTGTGCTAATGTGAAAGAAGGTGAAGAATAATTCGAATCTGCTTGCACAATACATTTCACTCATTGTCTTTAGAAACGTGATTGTTGGATACAGGTAATGGCAGCTTACATGAGCATCATGTATTAATTTTGATAGCTTGTAACATCATTTCGCATCAGATTCTAGTTGGATCTAGTTCTAGATACTGGATCAGATTCTAGTTATCTTAGTTTTGATCTCCTTAAAATATGAAAATGTGAGTCAATTACCTCTGAAACTCTTCCTTAAGGCATTAATCTGAAACCATTTAAAATATTTTAGACAATTATTTATGCATAATTTTATTATTAGGTTAAAGATGCAGAGTATTCTAATTTTCTGTACGAAGTTATTTTCCATTATGTATTATTACCTGGAACTTAAACATGTGCATTTATTTCAGAAATATACTTTTAAGTACGACCTTCCAAACGAACTCAAACTGTTGTACCTCAAACTTTTTGTATGCAATTATCGAATCTAAGTTATTTTTTTAATCATTTCTTTAAAGATTTTCATGTGGATTCTTACATTACTTACATTACTTCATTCTTTTACATTACTTATATTTTACATTAATTACATTCTTACATTACTTACATTCATTCTTTATTTACATTCAAAGATATTTTAGATTTTGTAAAAAAATTTACAATTTACTACAAATAATATATAATACTGAATTTTTGAAAGAAAATTATTTTTAATTTCTTAAATTTCGATATAGATTATTCGTTTCAGTAAACTTAATGCTTTTTAACAATTAATTGGTTTATTTTAAAAAGACCAAAAGAAATTAATTAAATTCCTTTAAATTAAGTTTATGTAATATAAAATTAATCAAGTATGCAAATTATTCCTTTTTTGTCCTCAATGTGTGTTAACTTTGGTTGTAGTGCGCGTTTTTATTTCACAAATAGCATGAAATAAATTAGGTAACTGTTGGAGACAGTTTGTCTTTTTTTGTGGTCAACGTTACATTTACCTTGAGACAATGATATTTGCTGAAAAGAAAGCCAATTGGGCAATTATAGTCAATTGGATACCTTCAAACTGTATCAGGCAGTCAATTGAACAACTTCGATCATCCATTGCAGTTGTACAGTTGAAGTATCTGAAGCTGGATGGACCTATCGACAATAGGTTGCCCTTAAAATGCACAGATATCGTTGTGGTAATCCTCTGAAAGTAATGTTGCTGGAAATAACTCATCAGTAGAATGAAGGATCTAAAACATGTTAGAAAGGAGGGAAAAATTGCACTAATACGAATTTACCGAACATACGGCATTATTCTTATTTCTATATTATTTACCTACGGCATTATTGCTCACCATCTAATCCCAGTCCATTTCCATATCACCCATGGTACCACATATCACGGTGCTTAGCTGACACTCAGGTTGAGTTACACTCACAATGACACAATTGGTGCGATTGTGAGTGTAATTATATCTGTGCATTTCAAGGGGCAACCTATTGTCGATAGGTCCATCCAGCTTCAGATACTTCAACTATACAATTGCAATGGATGATCGAATTTGTTCAATTGACTACCTGATACAGTTTGAAGGTATCCAATTGACTATAATTGATCAACTGTGTCATTGTGAGTGTAACCCAACCTGAGTGTGCACCAATTGTGTCATTGTGAAGAAGTTTGTCGCATCAATTGTGAAGAAGTTTGTCGTATCAATTGTGAAGAAGTTTGTCTTTAACCCTATAGCATCATGGCTGCTAACAAATTGTCTTAACCAGTTTTAGAACAGATGTAAATGATCATTGGATCCTTGTGGAGGTGCCAAGGCCAGCAGTCTAAACTATACTTTTTTTTAGAGGCATGTTGTGATTGCACCAATTGAAATTTGCTAGTAATAGTGGGTGAGATGCTATATTACGATAACAAGTATCCTCTAATCATCTATTTTAACTGTGTAAAGATATGATCACATCTTGAGAGTCATTTGCGTTACTTTCATGCACGTCATCTTGAAATCTTTTGTAGCAAAAGTAATACTAGGCTTCATAAGCCTCGTATGTTTCTACATTCTCGGTGTTCATGATGCTGCTCTTTTACCAACATAGTCAACAGGCCATTCGATAGTTATGTGTGGACATAAAACGTCACCAGATTTGAGCACCTCAAAATGTCTCACATCTGAAGCTACAATTGAGAAATGGCTGGCATAATGAACCACAAATTGAGATTTGGCAGTTAATCACTTCTTACATAATAGTATACAAGCATGCATTGTTGCTATTTCAAACTATTGATGTTTCCCAAAACCTTGAGTTTTCATTTTAGAAAAGAATGCACTTACCATTATATAATTAAATAAAATGCAACGTTATAAAATGTTACACAAAATTGTCATCAACAGTACAATTACAGTTAAATAATAGTTTAATATAAAATAAAAAGTAATCACTCTGTCTTCTATAATGTGACTAGAAACCACACACGCTTAAGTAATATAATATATATATATATCTTTTATGTAAGGTCATTTTAAATCCTTAACCATAGGCATTTTTATATCTAAAAAAGTATTTTCAAAAATAAAATTTGATATATTAACAAATTAAAATATTTTTTTAATAACAAATTGATTGAATTTCATTTAATAACATTTTAAACTAAAAATAAAAAAAGATAAAATGATTAATTTTATTTGATTTAGTTTACTTTTGTTTTTGAACTGCTGATTAATTTAAGTGTGTGCTATACTGTCATTTTTCTTTTATTGGTCATTTATTATAAGATCTTGAATTCCTTACTGAAAAACGATTACTGAATTACTAAAAATGAATTACTGAACATCAAACATTTAGTTCCACAAGATGCTAAACACAGATCTGAAAGCACAATATGTGGCCAAACATGGCAGAGAACAATCCAACTTGGAGCAGGACGTCTCCCCATTCAAAACAGGAACTAAAAATTACTTTAGGGAGAGAGATAGGGCTGAAGGAAACTACGCATAAGTAATTCAATTAACTTTCTCGCATGTTTGGCCCCGAAGAGTTAAGAATCGTCGAATAGATCGTGATTTACAATATATTTCAAAGGGGACAACTGTCTCGCATGTGCCGAGTCTCTTTAAATTAATGCAATTCCACTTTGATTCCTTGATCTCTGGAGCTGCCTCTGGGATTGCAGGGACGAAAATGTGTCTGGATTTGGCTGCTTCGATTTCTCTTTTACTCGAGACTGATAATAATTAAGATTGAAAGGCAGCGCTAGGGAAGGAAGATCTCGGATTATTTAAAAAATAAATGAATGACGGTTTTATTTAAGGAACAGGGAAATTTATGGGGGTGAGATACTCTTGATTCCTTAAAAAAAGGTATATATTTCTATTTTTATAAAAATTTATTACATCAAATTATTTTATTTTATTTATTGATTTATTATTATTATTTTTTTTTGGTTCTTAAATTTTGTTTGTGGGCATCAGACTTGGTTCCTTTGTTATTTTGCTTAATTTATTTTTCATTTGTGTAAGCCATTATCTTATAAGGGGCCAGATGGCCAAGTGACTGGCGCTAGATGCCACAGGTTTCTGGTTCGAGTCCAGACGGTGCCATGAATGTTTGTAGTGGTTCGGAATCCACTTTAAACACTAGGTCTCAGTCTAAAATTGGTTACGTTGGGTGTAGGATTGACAATCCTGTCATGTAAAAAGGAAACATCCCTGTCTATAAATTTGTCAGTATGCAGACGGTCTTGATCCGCCGTGGGGTTGTTAAGTCAATGAAAAGAAAGTGAATGAAAGGTCGTTTAAATTATAGCGCATAAAAGTTTTCAATAATAAACTACAATAATAATTTACAGCTTTAACTTACTTTATAAAGTATAACAAATATTGAATAATTTTGAAACAATGGTTTGGTTTGTCGCTCTAAGGTCATTTTTTGCACACTTTATGCGTTATGATTTGTGGGTCCTGATGACCGAGTGCCTAGTGCTCTGGCGATCTATGTCGCTGGGTTCGAGTCCCGCGGTGTCATGGATGTTTTTAGTGGTTCGGAATCCACTTTAAATCGTAGGCTCTGGTCTAATATAACTATAGGTTGTATGGCTGACAACCCAACCCCATAAAAAAGAAAACCTCTCATGTTTCCAAATCTGCCAGTAGGCAGAGGGCCTTGGCTTCCAAAGGGGTAGTTGCGCCATTGAAGAAAAGAAGTATTTTCTATCTTGGAAGTAAAAAAGTAAGAATTTATTTAATTTCAGTTTAAAATTCCTAATCTCCTCAGTAAAATTTCTTTTGGAAGATGCGGACAAGATTATATATTTATTGCTAAAAATAAATCAATATATTAAGAGATATATTTTAGAGATTTTTCAATGTTATGGCCCCAAATTTTAAAATCTTATTATTTCAGTGGGTTATTTAACTAATTCCACCAAATAAGGGATGTTAATTTAAATTAATTTACAGTTAGAATATACAACAATTCTTGAAATAAAACAGCCAGTGTAATAATCTTTATTTATGATTCCTTTTCCTACAATGTTTCAAAAATGTGTCGTCAATTAAATGAGTTTATAACGTTTTAAATTAACTTAGATTGTTGTAGTCATTATAATTATTACACTTATGATTACAATAAAAGTTTTGTGCTGTATATTTTTTTTATAATCTTCAGGGATTTTTACAAAAAGTTATTGAAATAGAAATCACTTAATGAAAGGAAAGATCAGGTTTTAGTTATAAGTTTTTATAATTTAACTAATTTCAAGATTATTAATGTTTTATATTTGAAGCATAAAACATTTGCTATTGTGTTTTATATACACAAAAATATTCCCGTTAGAATAATTGATATTAAAAATATGATTTTTAAACTTTTTTTTTAATTTTTGAAAATTTAAAGAGATATGCATATTCAATATTCTCTTAATGCTAAGTTATTAACTAACTATAAACTACCTATAACCACTAAATTAAAATTAACTCATTCATTCATTAAAATTAATTAATTAATATGAATTAAAAATCTTCTCTACTTTTATGATTTAATGGTGAATTTCTCATAATAATCGTTATTAAAATATATTAACTTCAAAAATTAATTTAAAAAGAACACGTTTCGGATTAAAAAAAAAAGTGTGATTGATTTAGTTTTTAGATTTTCGAAATATCCATTTCTATATTACAGTAATATCGCTTACATAACGCCTTCGTATATGTATTATAATAAATAATATTGAATACATATTATAATGTATGATATCGAATATATATTGTAATAAATAATATCGAATATTCTTAAAAAAATTCCTGAAATATACTTAACGTAGATCAAATAGTTGGTTACATCACATCTAAACTCATGTTTGTGAAAATTGCAACACCATGAAGAACTCACGCGAGTGAGCTGAAATTTTCAGGAAATGCAAATTAGCGCATGATATGCAAATGATTAGAATTTCAAATCCGTAGCGCATGCGTATGCTGAGCAGCGCCCTCTGAACGGCGGATGGATCCGAATAAATAGACGGCTGTATCGAGGCGTGTATGGTTATCGGTGATTATCTGCTAGTGGTAAACGTTAGCTCAATCGTTACTTATGCTTCTTCGACGAAAGAGAGCGAGATTTGAACAACTTACAGAGTTTGAACGGGGAGAATCATCGGCCTTCATGAAGCTGGATTGTCTTATCGTGCAGTAGCCGCTCGTGTGCAGCGTAACAGCAGCACAATGATGCGTCTTTGGAAGCAGTGGACGGACTAGTGTCGGACAACTCGGAAATCCGGGAGTGGACCCCGAAATGTGACGTCAGCTCGCGATGATAGACACCTGGTCCGCATGGCGCTGACGGACCGTACAGCTTCCTCTAGACAATTGGCAGCACAGTGGTCAATAGCTACAGGTGTTTCATTGTGTGCTTCATCAATTCGTAGACGTCTGTTGCAGCGTGGACTGCGCGCAAGGACTCCTTTATACAGGATCCTCTCACGCTAAACCATCGCCGCCTGTGGCTACAATGGGCCACTCAGCATAGAGACTGGCGTGCTGATTGGCATCATGTCGTGTTTCCTGACGAATCCGCTTTAATTTGTGGTACCATGATGGCCGTATTCGTGTGAGACGCTATGCCGGTGAACGCCACCTTCCGGAGTGCATTATCGAACGTCAGTGGACGAACACCCGGAGTTATGGTCTGGGGTGCCATAGCATATCATGGACGATCTCAATTGCTAAGAATTGTGGGCAATATGAACAGCAAACCGGTACATCAGTGAAGTTCTACAGCCCCAAGCTGTTCCCTTCCTTCAAATCTTGCCAGGCGCTGTATTCCAACAGGACAATGCCCGCCCTCATATCGCTAGGACTGCTCAATCCTTCTTTGCAACGCGGCAGGTACAGCTTCTTCCTTGGCCTGCGTATTCCCCGGATATGTCGCCGATTGAACATGTGGGGATTTCGTTGGTCGGCGTCTCGCTCGTGATTCTCGTCCTGTTGCTTCTGCAGGCGAATTTTGGGTGAGTATGCAAACAATATGGAATGCTCTTCCTCAGGCAGACATTCAAAATTTGTTTGACTCCATGCCACGTCGTGTAACAGCACCTATTGCGGCGCGTGGTGGCTACACAAAATACTGATTCCGATCTCTTGTTATTGTTTGTTTGCTTTGAACATTTAATCATTTATTTGTACCACTACCACTCAACTGTGTATTAAATGTCATTCAATTATGACGATTGCTTCATGGTGTTGCAATTTTCACAAACATGAGTTTATATATATATCAAGTTATTTCTTACTTTGTCTCTCAATATGAGGGATATAAGGCGGTATTTTAGAATTAAAATCAACTTAAATCTTTGAAAATGCTCTTTTAAAACAAACTTGCATCTATTTTTACAAAATAAAGGCTGAAACAACTGTGGTTTGTAAAAAAAAAAGAAAATAAACTTTTTTGGTTTTATGTTTTGAATATTACCTAATTTATTGTGTATATTGCCTAATGAAAAATTTACGTTCTGCCACAAATTAAGACAAAGCAGTCTCGCAAATATCTTGGAACCTAAATAATTTTATAGTTTTTGACGTGGGCCCTTTTTTAGATTGGACGCGTTAGATAAATAAATGAAAATCATATTTTATTGAAACTAGTAAAATAACTTATGAAATGGCCTCGTGATATTATATATATTACATATATGTAAAATATACCATATTACATGATGTGATATTAATATATCATGTTATTATATGGCTTTATAAATAATGATGAAATGAATTCAGGTGAAATTTTTAAGTGAAAGCAACTAATAAATAACACCTGAAAGTATGAATGCATAACCAATATATAATTTTAATTAAGTGTTTATAAAAAAAGTACTTGCAGGTTTTTATTTATAAAAGCAAAAATATGTAATGTAAAGGGATTATAATTAAAATCTTCTTTCAAAATGCTATAAAGAAAAAATCACTCGTCACAATGAGTTCAAATTGGAACTGAAGATAGTTGAATAAGGAGGAAACGGTATGGCATCACAAAAAGTTCTGATTTGTCATATCCAATTGCCGTGGTGGATGGACTTTCCACTAACAGTGTCACAACTGTTGAATGACTTGGAAGTCATTTTTCCGTCAAAAAACCGAAACAATCAAGCACATTGAACCCTACAGTTCGTTTAATGCACAACTCATGCCGAATACGTTGTCATTTCGATTCAAAATATCACTGGCAGCCGATTTCACTTTCTTTGTGCCACTTACAGCGCCATCTATTAATACACGTTGAAGCTTTTTGATGCCGTACCGTTTTCCCCTTCTTCAAGTATCTCCTGCTCAAATTTGAACTCATTGTGAAGAGTGGTTCTTTAAAAAAGAACCACTCTACACAATCAGTGGCATGAGAAATGGGAAAGACATAATGAGAAAGCATTTTGAAAGTGGGTGAAGTGAATTTTTTAATTTTAATCTTCCTGTATATTCTAATTCTATTATATTTGGTATATTTTGCACTTTATTATTTTGAGTTACACAAAGAAGCCTTCTAAATTCTTTTAAATGGAATAGCAACAAAAACAAACATTTATTCTTTTCATCAAAATATTAAATCAAATCTTTTTATCTAAATTACAATTTTTTTTTAATAAAATATAATATAGCTATTTCTGAAATATATTATCAGTTAGTTAATATAAAATTCCCTTAAGTGAATCTGAAAATTAAAACCAGTATTGATACTACAAAGTTATATTATATTTGACAAAGAAAGACAAGAAAAATAAAATTCAATGGGAAAAATAGTTTCCGATTCAGAAATTTTAATTAAGTTCTTGTTTTTCGCGACAAAACTTTATACTATCGACAAATAGCTTTGTTTGCTGTCATCGGGAATCGAATATCTTTTTTGGATTGGAAAAGGACTTAGTTTTCATTTTCTTGGCTTTTTTTTTTCTTTCTTTACTTTATTTGACACTTTGAGTAGAAAATCTATACTTTGTTTCTAAGATTCGTTCAATGATTGAAAATATTACTAGATAACGTTTCTTTTATTAACATATTCTTATTATAATTTTATATTTTGATAAGTGTATTCAGATAATTGCGATATAAAAAGGATTCCTACAACGTAATATAGCATGGAATTAACGTAATATCGGAATCAATCCGGCAATAATGCTTTTTATAGCAATACGTTTTTTGAATAACGCAACGTAATCCAGCTACTCAGATAACGTTTCCCTTATTAACATATTCTTCTTATAATTCTATAGTTTAATGAGTGTATACAGTTAATTATGGTATAACAAAGATTCCTACAACGTAATGCAGCATGGAATTAACATAACGCAATCCAGCAATAACTTATTATAGAAATACGCTTTCCGAATAACGCAAAGTAATCCAACAATTGAAAATGTTACTAGATAACGTTTCCCTTAACATATTATTGTTATGATTCTATATTTTGATGAGTGTATACAGTTAATTTTGATATAACAAGGATTCCTACAACGTAATCTAGCATGGATTACAGATTTGACGGAACTCACTTTTCATGAGATTCCTACGACAATAAAAAAAAAAAGGTAAATGCTTTATTTTCACAATAAATATATTCAATTGAAATATGAATATTTTGATAGAAATGAGTCAAGAATTTGAGGAAACATTAAATTATTGAATTCCTTCCGATAATGGGTGGACTGATGGCCAATTGGCTAGCGCTCTAACCTTTGATGCATGGCCTTTAGTGGTTCGGAATCCACATTAAACTGTAGGTCTCGGTATAATTAGCTTAAAGTGTACACAAAATGACCTTAGAGAGACAAACCAAACGTTTCGATAATAAAATAAATTATAAATAAAGAATGCATCATTTGTTTGCAATGTCTAGAAAATTTTAGTATGGAGATATATTTATAACTATATTTTTTAAAAAGGACCTTTCAATATTTCTTTTTATGAAGTAATTTATAATTTTTAATATTATCTATCGTTGGAATTAAAATTACATGTCTTAGATTGTCTAAAAAATGTTCATGTTGATTGGTTTTTTTGTTTTACTTATCCCATGTGGTAGACAGCAACATCTAGACCAAGTCCAAGAACCCGTGTGATCTCATGGAAGGAGGGAAAGGAGGGGCAGCTTCTGTTGGGATGGATCACCCGTTGGTAGAAGTCTGACATAACTTCGTGTCACTGAAGAAGGAGAGTAGTTCCTTCCAGGAGGACTACCCCTCATTTCATATGAGGGAAAATTGGGGGTTTCAATTGGGTTTTAAGAAAGTGGTACAAATTCTCCAAATACTATCATTAGCAAGAGTATTTTTATTCCACTTGGTCGACAGTAAAATTTAGACCAAGTCCATGAACCCGTGTGTTCTTATTTAAGAAGGGAAGAGGTAGGGCAGCTTCTGTTGAGATGGAGCATCCAAGTAAGTAGAAGAAGGAGGAAAATGCCTTCCGGGAGGATTTTTTAGGGAGAACTACCCCTCATTTGCGTATCGTATGGTGAAATCAAGGAAAAATTCCTACCAGGTAGTCCTACTCACGAGGCTGGATGATGAATATAGCAAACGCCAACGACTCTCTTTATATTTTGAAAACAGTATCTACAACACAGCCGTCAAAGGATTGAACCTCCGACCTAATGCTCACCAGTGGACCTCTTTGCAACTGAACTACAAGTCTGGCCGATTTAGCGGTGGTCTTCTTGTTTTAAATAAAATTTTATTAAATCAAGTGAACTAATTAAATAAACAGAAAGATATTTTCTGAGGTAGGGCATATATGAGGGACTAGATGTGAAAATGTTATTTATATATTTATATTTTTTTTAGATAAGAAAATTGTCTTCGAATCTCTTTTTTGCATTGCTCAACATTTACTACACGAAACCTGATATAATAAGAAGATAATTTCTCCGAGAGTTAAAAGATGAAAAATTAATTTCCAGGAATTTTATTTGAGAGAAAATAGAATGTGTATTAAACAAGAAGAAAATACCCTTGCAACAATTCCGAGAAAAACGAAACATCTTGAAAACACACATGCTACATATTAGGTGCGCATTATATTTATAGGACATTATTTTGCATTTTCATTTTTTTTTTTCTGTTAATCTAATCCATTTTACAAAACCAACTATTCCATCAAAATTATGTATCTAAATAAACAACGTTGATCACAGTTCTATGCATTATTAAATGTCATAAAATAAGATTATATTACGTTGGACATTTATTGAAAATTTAAAAAAGGTAAATATTTGTTTTTTTTTTCATAGTGTATAATATCTTTGCTCTAAATTGCATCGAGTTTGTTTTGGATTGACATATTTCATATTTTAATGACACATTTCATAATAACTAATATTCCTTGAGGCGAAAGATATTCCACTCGAAAATATAATAAATGGCCGCTTAAATAATCAAAATAGAAATCCATACCTTTAATTAACGCCAAATTTGGAAAATCAAAACAAAACCGTAATTAATTTAAAACAAAGAATTCAAAAAATAAAACATTAACTAATTTGTACTCAACTCCAAAATTCGAATACAGAATCTGAGCATTCGAACAAAACAAATTCAAAAATACTCGTTCCACGGCAAGTAATTGAATGGAATCCATAATAGTACCCCTACCATCCCACCAAATCGTACAAAGTGTCGAAATGGACTCGAAAATGTACGATAATTAAATCATCCACTTGTTTTACGACTCTTGTCTCTTTCCCATCAAATATCCCTTCGTTTTCGCCAGTCAGGACTACTAAAGTGCAGCGAAAGGGTCGATGGTGGCGAGGGAAGAAGAATAAATATAAAAGCAGAGAGAGCGGCCATAAATTTAACTGACCACTTGTACTGCGGTTTAAGTGGGCGATAAAAAGAAAAGTGCACGTTGTAATTTAATGAGCATCCAGGATCGCGTGCTATTTTGCCGTTTAGCCCCACCGCTTTGTTGAGGAGGGTGGGAGGTTTTCTGTTATTTTTTTTTTTTTCCCTGCCAACGTTGACTAGAAAGTTGTTATTTAGTCGCAGCAAAATGTTATTCTTGTACTTTTATTTTCTTTCATTTCTTTTTATTTTTTTCAGCTTTGTTGTTGTATTTTGTACTCAAATAGAAGTAAGCACATACAGATTGTATACATTTACATGTTTTCACATTTTGGCCAGTTGGATAGCGGTTTGGACTTTGGTACCATATGCTTCAGGTTCCAATTCTGGTGGTGGCATGGATGTTTGTTCGTGATATTAAGATTGAAAAGAATAAATTTAATATTAACTCATTTGCTATTAATAATATTTTGAACTTCTCATGATTAAACTGGTAAATAGTGAACTCCTTGACTACTGGCTAGATTTGGTTTGGTTTGTCGCTCTGCGGTCATTTTTTGTGCACACTTAGTTTAATTAGACCGAGACCTACAGCTTAATGTGAGGCGTGATGGCCAATTGGCTGGAGCTCTCGCCTTTGGGTACCATAGATTCAGGTTCGAATTCTGGCTGTGGCATGAATGTTTGTCAGTGAATCGGAATCCATGTTAAACTGTTTAATTTGGTTTGTCGCTCTATGGTCATTGTTTGCATTACTTAGGCTAATTGTGCTTTTGTTTAATTAGACAAGCACCTACAATTTAACGTGGTTCCGAATCACTAATAAACATTCATGCCACTGCCAGAATTTGAACCTGAAGCCTGTAGTACCAAAGTTCAAAGCGCTGTCCAATTGGCTATCAGGCCGTTTCTGTACGGGTGATAACACGCACAGCTAACGAGCAGAAGGACTGTGGTTCAAATCTATTGAAGCTATCATTTCCTTCTAGAAGCACGTTGACATCGATATAATGTGCATGATGGTACAATATAGGACAAAGAGAATCGTGTCAGAAAATTTCATTAAATGCGTAAAATAAAACAAAGTAATTCAGAAACTAAAAAAAGGATAATAATAAATATGAATCACTATTAATGCATGTGTTTATTTTCATTTGAACATTAAAAAACAATACAAATACATTGTAATGTACACAAAATACATAATACATTCAATGATTGAAAACTTGACAATGCAAATATTGATGTTATTTTGCTCGAATGGGATAAGCCATGGGATAAGAAAACAATCAATTATTTACACCTTTAATCACAGATCTATCTGTTGTAGTTTACAGCTTAGATTCATGTGAGAAATGGTAGATTAATAAAAATCCATAGAAATAAAAAGATTTTTTTTTTTCTCATTCGAGTTGATGGACCATCAAAGTGTACTTATACATTACAATAGCATGAGCCCGTGAAGAACTCATTATTTTAAATGTCCTCTCCAGTTAATTTGATACCGATTTCGAATTTGAAGTAATTTGAATACAATTTGATATGCATTTGTAAATTTTTACTCCTTGAAATTCTCAGATAATTTGATAGACATAGAAAAGTTCACTTTAACATAATAAAATTCATCTCCAATGAAATACAATGTTTCACTTACCATCTTATACAATGAAACATAAAATGTATCTTACAAGGCTGATTCAAATTGAAAATAAAATTTATGGATAATGAATGGTATTGCGACTCTTCACCATGAAAATTAAGGAAGAAAAATTTATGGAACTGGCGATTGTCTCCCCACACCTGTCAAGACGCATACCTTTGAAGAAACCACCAAGGTAATAAGATGTTTCATTTATGACCAGAGTTCATCAAAACAAAAAATGATGCCTCATTTTGGCCGGTCCCTTGGAAATATGGTTATAAAATCACTGCTGGTGGACCCACAGTTCGCGCGGTCCCAAGGGCGGGACCCTAGGAATGCCAATTGGCGAGTGGTTGGGTGGCCACACCACGACCACGAAATCGTCTGCTGGACCTGAAGTGAGAAAAATGAAGAATGAGGTTAGGTATGTGTTTCGCATTTTGATCGTCTGCTATGGCCGAGAGGGGCGGAAGACCACATAAATAGCCTGGTCAAGGTGTTCGGCGTGATCGTCTTGCTGAAGGTGGAATCTTTCTTTTTTTCTTCTATGGTTAACTTTCCATTTCCTGTGGTATTTTTTTGTTTATTATTGCAATTATGGTCTCGATGAGTGACAGTAGAAAATATAAGGTTTTTGTTGATTATGGTTTTTGGAGTTATGTTTTACAGTGGTGGTAGTGAAATGGCGTGGTAAGGTTTATGTCTAGTTTAGTTCTTCTTTTATTTCTATGTATGATTTATTATAGTAATAGGGTATAATTTTTAAATAAATTATTAAAATTCAAGGTAATGTGAACTTAATGGGTCGTTTGTCAATGGTTTTTATTATTTAAGTCAGTTGATTCTCAAACGAATGCGACCAAAAGATGACGTTAAATATTTCCAAGAAATAGATGAATAAATTATGCTACATATGCTTAAAAAACAAATGAAAAATATGAGCATAAATTCATCCATAAAATATATCCAAAATAATTGTAAAAATCTTCCTTTCTATTAAGCAGTGATATGAGAATGAATTTTCTGTAAGAAAAATTATTAATTCCATTTCTGAACTTCTGAATTATTAATTCCACTTCTGATACTTCATTAAGGACCTTTTTGTTTTTATTTTTGTTAAAAAGTTTCTATTTTTAATCAAATGCATTTAATAATCCCGAATTATTTTGTAATAATCTGTAATAATTTTTGTAATAATTTTGTAATAATCTAATCTGAAGTGCGTGGCTTTTTCTGCTTAGTTGCAATAAAAATCAAATGTTTTTAGAAAAGCATATTAATATTACGGTGAGTTTTGAAAATATGTATCCCCAAAAAACAAGGTTGATTATATTGAATATGTATTTTTAAATACTTAAATGTTATAAATATGTTAAATGTTTATGTGCTAAAACATTTCATTTTTTATACATAAACCGGAATGATAGCATACTAAAAATTTAACCTAATATTCTGAATATTTCAATTTTTTTTAAAACTTCTTCTCTTCTTCTCTAAATTCTGATAAAAATAAATTTTTGTATTGCTATTTTTATGCTGCTATCAGAAAATAAGTTGAACAAGACAAAAGCTACTGATTAAAATCAGAAAGCTAAATTTATACAATGATAATTTCTCATATTTTTATGGGAACATCAATTATATGTATTTTAATGATATAATCACTAATTTTTTATAGACATTATTAGATGTGAAATACAAATTAAGACCTCATGCAAGATCAACAAAGCAACTGTTATTGATTAATACAAGTACTATTAAAAGGGGTTTCTCTAATTAATACACTAGCCTCTTATTTGAGTAGTAAAGTTAAGTGTATGACAAAAATACTTAATTATAAAAATTAAAACTTTGACGTAATTATAATTAAAATATAAATATGATTAAATCGTAATTAGCAATAATTTAAATATTTTTCCTTCTTCAAATTAGTGAAGAAAATATTATGTATTCATATTATAATGAATCAACGATCTTTTTAAAATATACATTCAAGCATATTATTAAAATTTTCATGGACACAAAAAATATTTTCCGCAAGAAAAGATTAATATTAACATTTAAAAAGATGAATAAAGTTTGATAAGTTATACACTTTGAACATGATTAAATTTTTTTATAGTGAACATTGAAAAATTTCAATATATTATAAATGTAAGTCAAATATATTTAAACAAATTAGCACAAATAAGTTATTATGATAAATTCAAGAGCTACGCCAGTTAACAGAGATTACTATTTGGCTTAATAATGGTTTATTACTTAAATGAAATATCATTGATTTTTAATTGAAAAATCGCTGATTTTTGATTGAATTAAAAAATTACCTTGAAAGTAATTTGTTTGTAAGCTCATTTTAATTGCACTCTTTTTATTTTTAATACTTCATCTCATAAATAATTTTTTTAAAGATTGAATGAAACAATATTAAAAAAATGAGGAAAAAAACATTTAAAAATTTTAAAACAAATTTAGAAACGATTAAAAAATCATTAAAATATTTAAGACACCGATTCTGTATTTTTTTTTTTTTTCAAATCAAGATAATCTTTTTTAAACTTTAAAATAATAGCATATATTTCTATTTATATGAGAATAATTTAATTTTTGAGCATTATTTGAGTAATGATTAAAAGCTTGGTAACATTTGATAACTATTTGATCCTAAAAAGTCCTCTAGAAAAAGAAGAAATGGCTCAAAATTCTAATCTGGCTGCATTTAGTTTTTTTTTAAATATCAAAGCATCTTCATTTATTGAATTGTAAACATAAACTAACTTTACAAATGATTAACAAATATGATTGAATCAAACATGCTTCCAACATCATCATTATAATTGCGCAACAGCCCTATGGTCGGCCAAGCCATCTGCTCTCTGGCAGACTTTTAGATAGTAGATGTTTTCTTTTTATGCTGTAGGGTTTTCAGCCCAACGCTCAATGCTCTACCGTCATATAAGACTGGGACCTACTGTTTAAAGTGGGATTCTAACCACTACAAAAACATTCCACGGCAGCTCTGGGACTGCAGACACCGAGAGCCGAGTAACTCGGCTTTCCGACCCCAAACATGTTTCCACTATCTTTAAATTCAATTTTAACTTTTATAAAGAGAATAGTTTAGTAAATAGGACATTGAGGTATATATTACTAATTGAAAAAATAAACTTTTACGTTTATACATTTTGCAACAGTTTATTATAAATATAAAGAAATTCAGATATTTATGGATTACTCTGTTTTAACAATAAAAACAATTACGCTTATATTAAATAAAAATTGAATTTTAACTATTTTTATCGTATATTGTTATTCAATTAATTGGAATTATTTCTCATTTTTAATAACAATTTTTCTATTTTATTTTACGCCTAGTTTTTGTGTTTTATTTTATTTTAAAGGTCAAGTTACAAATTTATTGACGACTAATAAAACCAAAATGAAGAAATTAGCCCAATAATAGAGGAATAATTAAGTTTAAGTTTTTCTAAGTTAAAAATTTTAAAAATTTCAAAATAAATTATTTTGCAGTTTTCTACGTGATTTGCTTTCATTATTGAAATTGTTTTAGCTATTGCAAATAAAATTTTTTTGTCATTTTCATTTAGCTTATTGACTTTAAATTCTCATTCTGCTTTTATCAATAACATTAATTTTCTTTATTAATTTGTTTCTTTGTTCAATTTTCAATACCGATTTTATTTTTCAAATAGCTATAAGTAATTTTAGAACATCTCAAAAAAGATATTATAGACAGGAATAAAAAAAAATTAGGATACAAATTATTGTTACATTTGACGAAATTAAATGCTATATCAATAATCACTATTTCATTATAACGAAAATATGTATTTAGTACATCTGTAAAAATAAAAACGCTTGTGAAAGTATTTAAAAATACGTAAAGGGAAACTTTTTTTAACCTCATGTTTTTTCTCTAGTAAATAAGGTATGAAAATTGCTCAGATTACTTTAAAATGTAACTAAATTCACTATTTTTCTTTCTGTTCATAAACTCAGATATTAACAATTAGTGATACAATTTATTATATATTTTCAGAATTAAGATTGTGACGTAGAAAATTTTGTAGAGTAGCATTAACAATTCATAGCACTTTTGTATGAATCGTAATAAGAAAAATTAAATAAGAATTATACAAAAAATAAATTTATAAGAAGCAAAAGCTTTTGTCTTTATCATCTTGTTCAAAGTTCTAAATTGTGAAAAATTGCCTCACATAATTATACGAATTGTGTTATCTGTATACATAATTTTCAATTAATATATTCAATGTTTGTATTAAATAAATAATAGGAAGTTCATCAATTTAATATTATGATTTACAGCTTATAAAATAGTATGGTATAATTAATATGAAACTAAAGTCTATAGTTTAATAAGAAATTTTTGTATGAAAAGTTCACTGTTTAAATTTCTTGGAAATTAAACATTTTAAAATGAAATTCTGAAATCGTCATGTAATACTCTTTAAATTTAATTTTTATGTAGAAAAAAAAATGATTGCACATAAAGGGTTATTTCTGAATACAAAGAGATTTCTTAATAAGATCTTCATGAAAAAAAAAATTTGATTTATTTATACCTTGGGTATTATGTGAAGGGCATAAATACACAAACACGCTCGAACATACACACAGTCAGTCTTAAAATTCATTCAAAAAATGACAATTTTTTAAAAAAAAATAACTTACTTCTTTGATAAAAAGTGTTATGCACCATAAATTATATACATTATAAATTATATATATATATATATGTTACGTAACCGTAAATTACATATATATGTTCAAAAGTATATACTCTATTATAATTATTTTAATGAGCATTTCAATCTGTTGTTGTAGGCATATCAATTTCAACTATGTAAGTATATCAATTTCATAATCAATTTTATCATAAAACTCACTACCTGCCTATTTAGTCCAGTCAGTAGAATGCATTTATCTTGCAAAAGATGGGGTATAATATTTTTGGGAAGGAGGATTTCGTGTTAATAGAAGATTAATAATAGATTTTTACTATTGCAAAGAAATATAAATCGTACGCTGCGACTTCTTGAAAATTTAAATTTTTCTCGACTTCATAAAATTTTTTTGTTTTTGAATCCAAACAATTTGTTGATTTTTTTAAATGATGTTTACATCGAATGAATTAACAAATTGACATCAATTAATGAAATATATATACTGGCATCAATAATGAAAAATCAACAAAGAAAACGTTTGAATAAACTCTGAAAATAAATCCCACTCACAATATCATTTCAATATTAACTGCAATCTATCATTTGCAACGATTTTCAAAGAAGATTGCGTATACGTTTAACACCAAACCTTCCGATCACGGAGGTTAATTATCCGTCCTTTAATTCCCCACCGGACAAGATTGGAAGGATCTTAATACATTTAATTCCTTTTTCTCCCGCTTTCAAGTCGCTCTGCTGAAACGCAATATTGAATTAAAAGCAGCCTCGAAATCCGTTCGGCCATGTGTTTTTATCCTCAGATTGCGCCAGACTGAAGCAGTAATTATGGCGGGCCAAATTGCAGGTTTTAGTGGTGCAGCCGTACGGCCTGTCGGTAATTGTGTGCAAAGAACCTGTAATTTGGTACCCGGTCTCCAATGATTACGCTCGCTTACCTTGTCAAATGTGATGACAGCAAAGAAGGGGTATTCGTAAACAGCAGGCGTTGCTTCCATCAGATGGACGTGAGGTTCTGTCGCTGGGTGAGCTTTGTGGTAGGACACGAGGTAGGCTTGAGGGATGACGGGGTGATCTGGTGGATGTTGTGTCATTGAGTTTGGATTTGATTCGTCTCCCATTGAATCATGAGGATAATCCATTTCAGTAAAAATATACTTTTTCGTGCTCCAAACTATCAATTCGAAGTTTATTTTCTTAAATAAATTGTTTTTCTTGCTTAAATTGTTTTTTATTTATTATTATTTTTAATTATTCACCAATAAATACCGTCCCGTAGTAGTTGTGAAGAACTATCACTGCTGAAGTGCGTATTCATGTACTGTCCTTTCAAATATGAGTTCAATTTGACTTTAATTATTTTATTTAATACAATTAATGCAACAATACCTGAAATTACACACAATTCACACATATATATCTGTCCAAAATCAATTCTCTATTTATAATGTAATTTCCAAATTGGTTTATACTGATTGTATTGTGCGTTGAGGATAATCTATTTCAGTAAAAATATATTTTCGAGATTCAAATTATCAACTCATACAAGATTATTTTCTTAAATAAATTGTTTTTTTTTTTCTTGCTTTAATTGCGTTTTTCTATTGTTCTTAATTATTACCAATAAATACCGCCTCCGTAGTAGTTGTGATGAACTATCACTGCTGAAGCGCGTATTCATCTACTGCCCTTTCAAATATGAGTTCAATTTTCCATTTCATTAGTTTATTTAACGCACACAGCAACTCATACATAAATCTATAAAAACAAATTATTCATTTATACTATAATTTCAAATAGATTTATACTGATTTCAAATGAGATCTTGTCTCAGCCAATTTCAATTCCAATCTGATGCATCCCCCCCTCGTATATGGAAGATACGCGCAATGGTTTCTCAGAAATTATCAAGTAACTGTGGCTCGAGCTGCTAAAGCAGTGTTCACTGGCTGCATTGCAAAGATTCGATTTCTGCTGTTAGTGTGCGTTATAGTAAATGATTTAAAAAAAAACAAGTAGGCTCGTAATAAAATTTTTGCATTGACAGTTTGTCAAGATTCTATAGAACTTTCGAGAATTTCTTCAAAATGATTTTTAAATGCAGGCTAGTTATCAAAAAAAAGAAGTCCCATCGGTAAATAATAATTCTCTCTTTCTATATATCTCTCTATCTCTGTCTGGCACATACTGTTCCAGGGGAAAAAAAATAACTTTTGACACAAAGTAATTATCTATCGCTTTAAAAAGTGGCAAATAAACGATTTCATGTATAAATTGGAAAATAAAAAAAAATAAGTATACAATGTTATTTGAACACCATTGATCTAAAACATTCGTCTTTTGCGGCAGCAATTCTTCAATGTACCCTCTTGATTGAGTATTGAACTAATATGTAGAAAAAAGAACTGCCAAGAAGATCTACGTGTTACTTCAGTGGATACCTGACCATGTGATTTTGGGGAAAACATTGTCTTTTTCAAACGGATCACGCCATGTCCCTCCATTCTATAAAGCTTTTATATCCAAACAAATAATGACTAAAAACCACAAGCTACAAATTCACGATGAGATCAAGTCAAAGCGTTGGAAGTTAAAAAAGATCTTTTAGCAATGTTGTGTCCGCGACGGCATGCTGTCAAAAGGACTGGATGACATTGTCAGCAGAACATCTCAAAATCGCATAAAAATATTTTCGAATCCCTGGCTGCCTATGTGGTTCAAATCCCATGAAATTCTAACGATGTGCGGCACATTAGACAGTTTTAAAATAAACTCTTAAAAACTGACTCCATCTGTGCATTTTCTACATTTATTCTTTTGTATTTTTTTTTCAAAGCTTGTTATTTTTTGTTATTATTACCTATTTTTATTCTTCTTGTACTTGCCCCATTGGAAATAAAAAAAAATTGTACTAATATTTTTATCATCTATGTTGTGTCGTATCATGACAAGGAGGATCATTACGGCTCATTAATTAAAAAGATATATCAAAGCCCCGTAAGGCCAAAATCATGGCATACATTAGGTTTTAAAATAAAGCAGAAAAACTGACTCCCTTTCATTGTAAGTCTCTTTTGTACTAATATCATTGACTTACAATATTTTATTATTTTATACTCCGTAGAGACAAGCTGGGGACCTGATGGCCGAATGACTAGAGCTCTGCCGCTCGGTGACATGGATGTTCGTAATGGTTCTGAATCACTTTAAACCTTTGATCCCAATCTAAAATGATCGCAGAGAGTTGGGCATAGGGTTGACAACCCGACGGTAAAAAACCTGTTTCGGAATCTGCCAGTAGACAGACGGCCATGGTCCAACATGAAATGTAGCGCCTGGGAGATTGTTAGTTAGACGGACAGTTGTCATATTATTTTGTATATCCATGCCATACTATATTTTTATATAATATTTACAATCATGGTATAATCTTTCTGTATGGTATACATCGTTTCATTTCGTTTCCCTCATACTTACACAAGTGCATATTATAGACATTTTTCTATATTAAGATTCGTTGTAATTGAATAATTGAACAATTTTTCCTTTTTCAATTTTAATTTTTATATTAATTTTACCACATTAACTGTAACTGCTCACCGTACGCAAATACAGTAACATAAATTAAAATAAGGGAGAAGAATGTGTCCACGACGCATACCAGAATCAGAGATTGAAATATAATATTTATTCCTAGAAAATTGCAATAGACATAAAAAAAAAATAATTACAAATTGATTTAAAACAAAAATATTCAAAATGCACAGACTTGTAATACATTAAAAAAATTATGTCCAATTAAAACAATTTTTAAATACAAGTTCTTAGTAAATTTCGTTTTAAGTGTCTACAATTTCATCTTCAAAATCTCAGAATATTCTCAGAAGAAAGATCAAAACATACATTATTATAATGAAAAAAAGATCAGACTTGTAGATGTTAGGTTTTCTTGTTTGCGTCTATTGATTTTCAGGGTGTATTTCAAAACATATTAAATTCTTGTTTCTTATATCAAACAACGACAATGGCAGATAGTTGTTTTTATATAGGTGATAAATTTATAGATTTATGGATCTCACGTGTAATATAATTTTTGTGTGCAATAAAACGTATTTATGTGCATATATTTCTCTATAAGGTGAAAGTAAAATTCTACTTACTATAGATAATAACAGTTTTCATAAGTACACTTGAATTTATTCTGGTACAATAACATTTCTTCCAGTTCTTATAAATTTATCCAGTATGTGCGCTTTCGAACAGCAAATTTGTGATTTTCATTGTAAGAACAAATACAGCTATGTCTCAAAGTTTCCGAAAAAAAATAAATAAACCACTTTGATACAGTTTTCCTTTTTTCGTTGGCACAAAATCAAAGAAAACCCTACATAAATTCGTTAATAATAAATTCAATTTTTTTTTCTTAACTCGCTGCTCAGTGGCAATGCGCCGATTAAACGAGGGTGGAGGTTCAATACGCTTGCGGCTTTGTTGTAGATACTGTTTCAAAAAAGCGAGGAGACTCGATGGCGTTTGTGATATACAGCCTCTTGCCTCGTGAGTCGGACTACCTGGTGGGAGTTTTCGGATTTTCTCCCATACGATACGCAAATGCGGGGGTAGTTCACTCTACCTACGGGTGCTCTACCAAAACAGAAGCTGCTCCCCTCCTCTCTCCTTCCATGTGGGATACGACAACAACAATATTTTTTAGTCGCTGGTTTCTAATGTAAAATAACTTTTCGATAACTACATCTTTCAGAAGCAAATATTTCGAATTTAATCAATATTTTAGGATGAATATTTTTATATTGGTTATTATAAAAATTTTTGGTAAACTATTGATTAATAAGCTAATTATTATTGGTGAATGATAAATGCAATGTCATTAACCTAAAATAAATAATTTAAAATCCGTTAACTTAAAATTTCATAATATTTCAATTATTATTTATTATCAGTGGAGGTATAAATGGATGCTAACTTATTTGAATCGGATTAAACAAAATGTTTTTATTTTTTTTCTAATTTTTTTTTTTTATGTGAAGCTGAAATTTAGGATATCAAGTAAATACTGAAATAAACTTGATCATAAATGCCTGAACCGATCATTACATTAAAATAATTCTATTATCTAATTATTGCAGACCTCTATTTCACGTAAAAATGTAACAGTAAAAACAGTTAAAGTCAAACTGTGTAATGAAATTTTTGCACTTTAAATTAGCATAAGTTAGTAATTTTAATTTGGCTAATTTATAAAAATATTTTTAAAAATTAAATAACTCAAGAATTATAAGTCATTGACTAAAAGTAAGTAAAATTTGACTAACAATAGCATCTTGTGGCGACCAACTACCTATTATCAAAGCTTTTCCCATATGCTTGTAAAAGAGTGCACTTTTTCTCTATCAATTTTATTCTTGTAGACTTACTCTACAGATTAAAAACTCTTCTAGATGCACTCTACGGATTACCACTCCCTGTAGATGTACTCTACAATTACTACTCTTATAGAGTTTCGAATCCTGTGTGGGTGTTTGTTAGTCGTTCGGAATCTATGTTAAACTATAGGTCCCGGTCTCATTGGCATAAAGTATGCGCAATTACCGTATGAGTGGCAAACCAAACTGTTACGTCGAAGCAGGTTCCCCTGCATGGGGAAGTCAACATATGTCCCATGAAAAAATATCCTGTCTGTGGGGGTGTGTCTGGCAGGGGGTGAGCTGACGGGAGAGAAGAAAAGAAACCAAGAGTTGAAACTCAGCGACCAAAGAGAAAGGTTGTGTGGCTGTGCATCTTCGAGCTTTGATGTCTGCACAAGTAAAAGAGATTCAATAAGTGTAACCAACGAGAAAGTTGCGTGTGGCAGTCCATCTTCGAGCTTGATGGCTGCTCACTAAAAAAGGAGATTAATTAATTAATACAGTCCACGTTTTGCTTGAGTTTATTTTTTGTGACCGAGCTATCGAACACAAAACAAATCAGATAGATAGTGCTAATGTACGACTCTTATAGATGCATATATAAAGCAATTTATTTAATGTTCTTACCCATCTCAACGTAGCCATGCATCTAAAAATTAACTTGTATGCCATTTTCTGTAAAACAGGAATCCTTGCAAAATACCAGTTAATTAACCACAACAAATAAATTTAACGAAAGCTACAGCCAACAGACCAGCGACCTCAGGATTCTCTTCCAAAATTCCCTTCTTCAGAATAATCAAGAGGAAAACAAAGAATCTCGCAAACGCCCGGTCTAAAAATTATGTCCACAGGAAAAATCACATCACTTACAACAATATACAACAGCAACACTTCCATTGTAGGCCTCACACCCCTGCCAGACAGACCCAATTTGAACCTCCGGTAACAAAATAAAAATACACGCCTCATAAATATACCAACCACCATACTTATAGCGATGAACCCAAAAAAAGAAATGACATATACAACTCATAACTCACAACCATACCAGCCCATTCCTATTCAGAAAAAGGATTTCTGGGAGCTTTTCGTGTAACGTAAGAGTTCGAAAAAGACCGGCACGTCCACCCACATGTTCTTGGACAAATATTATTTTTTATTATTCAGATTTTTTTTCTTTTTCCTGCCATGCCAACATTATTAAAAAAAAGAAAAAAGAAAATCGCTATATTTTCTCGACCTAATGGCCTAAGTATAAACGGTGGCTACGCCCGCCCCTTATTATGCGCAGACCTCATGCAGCATTAATGTGGAAGGTGGTTACCTGAGACGTTCACCGTGGTAGT
>BPLR01013428.1:0-85833 GCA_021605095.1 Caerostris extrusa | reverse complement strand
AGTTACGTATTGCTTATAACCCCCATTAATTTTATAAAATTGAATTTTTCTAAAACATTTATATATAAAAGTACTAAACCGTTAACGTTATAATTTTTAAATAAAATGATACAGATTTAATATCAATTTCCTTTTTTCTCATGTTCATTTGTCACAAATAAAATAATTACAATGAAAATATTTATACGCTTGTAAAATTGCCACTGATAAATTTAATATGAGAAGCATTATGAAAAATAAATGCTTAAGATAAATATAAATTAAATTTCAATTTTTAGCATTTACGCACATAAACTTTTGGTTAAATATTTTTAAATTTATACATTATTCGTTTGAATAGAAAATGTTATAAAACCAGACATAAAATTCAAAAATTTTAAAGTTTTCAAGTAATTGATATATTAAATGTTTAATAATAAAAAATTTAGTGCCAATAAATATGGTAAATTTTCTTTACGACTGATTTTCATATGTTTCCTTTTTCATCTTAACTGATTTTTTCATATGTTTCCTTTTTCATCTTAACTGATCTTTTCATGTGTTCATATGTTCCTTTTCATCTCAACTGACCTTTTCATATGTTCATATGTTTTTCTTTTTCATATGTTACAGCCTGATTAAAGTTTACTGTAAGAAAACTCATTAATTTTATAGAATTGAATTTTACTAAAATTTACATATAAAAATACTAAATGGTTAATGATATCCCCTTAATTTTTATTAAAATAAAAATAATTTATTGACATTTAAAATTTTCATAGTTTCTGACGAAGTTTACATGGTAAGCATTATTATATTCTGAAAAGATATAAAAACTAAAATACTAAACCTTTAATAATATCCACTTAATTTTTAAACATAAAAATAATTTATCGACATTTAAAATTTTCATACATACTAATGAAGTTTGCATGGCATGCAACGTATTCTGAAAAGATATAAAAGCATTTGTGTGCTAATCTGTAGTGCATAAACAATAAATATACATAGTACCATATAACTCTGCAAATGATTATGCAAAAAATTGCAAAGGTTCTTTAAATACTGTTTGCTTTTATGAGGAATAATTGTATAAAAGGAATATTGTATTGAATATGAGGAATATTGTATTGAATTTTATTGTATAAAAGATTGATTCATAGATAATTTTAATATATTGATTGCTGACACTAAATATTAACATAAAGATCAATAATATTTCCATAAGTAAACTGTAAACTGTATTGTGTAAAATAATTGAAATGAAAAGTAATTGTGAGCTAATCTTATAAATCAAACTTTCATAAAGACAAATTTATATATAGTGTCATATAATAATGTAAAGGATATATTAAATTGCAACACATATACATAAAGACATGTAACTGTAAAGTTTATAATAAATTGCAACAAATATACTTGTATCATATAAATCCACAAATGATTATAAAATAAATTTCAATGTTAATTAAATACTATTTGCGCTTTAATAATGAATATATTTCATCACATACCGAGGTGTACCGCGTGTTTCTTTCCAGAAAACTCGAAACCGTCGTAATCAAAACGTCTCCCAGAGGGTTGAAGAAGCTCAGTTGGTTGTTAGGGATGAGTCGATTACACCGCTGTCTCCACCAAGACAGTTTGGCCAGCACGACGAGGCCAACGATGGACACACAGGCAGCGATTTCTAACAACATTTTGCAAGTCAAGAGATTATATAGTATCGTTGTGTTAAAGTATTCGAAAACTTTGTGTTTTATTTCAAACGCCAATCTGCATTCTCCCAAAAATTACATAATAAGGTTTGTCTTTAATTTTTATACTAAAATTTACTTAGGAGTGTGGATGATATGTAGTATAACATTATATAAATTGAAGGCAATGGGAGTAGAAATTAGTAGAAGGGAATAAAATATGCTCCTAAAAGAAAAAAAAAAACAAAAGTTACAATAAGTGGGTATTTCCAACTAACTTTTTTATCTTATAGAAGCAATATATAAGTGGTTTAAAACATTTTGCTTCCTTTTATTTGTAAGAAAATAATAATTTTTTTTTGTTATCTTAGATGTATAAAATATACACATAATTACACTCATCATGATATAATCAGATTGTGCAATCACTTTTTGTTACAAATAATTATGTGAAATATTTTAGGTAATTTCTTTTATTACAAAAGAGTTATTAAAAAGATATTATCCAAGTGGCTGCCGGAGTTAATAGCCCTTTCAGCGAATGGCGGATTGCAAAAATGAATGTGTCTGAAGTTGATGTCCTCTGGGTGGTTTATCATTTTGCCATAACAATAAGGAAGTAATGTTGTGTTTTAGATAAGTAATTCCTATTATCGGCTTCTACACTTTTAATTGCAAGCATTTTGATACACACGAATATCATTCACACTGCTTTTCAAATGAATTATATTTTAATGCCTTTTTAATTTTTTAAGCGATTCCATTTACCTCACATTAGAAAATGCATCTTATCGTACATTTTTTGCAGATGAGAAGTGAATAAGTTTTAATTTTACTTGAGAATTGAAGCAGTTTATAATAGAGAGTTTTTACATACCGTATTTTTATAGTCCGATATTTTTTCTCCCTAGCGCGCATGCTCATAGGAAATTCAGCATGCGTACCTCTAATAATGTTTCCTTTGAGCATGCGCGCTAGGGAGAAAAATATCGGACGATAAAAATACGGTATGCAAAAACTCCTAATGTTTCTTAAAAACGCATTGTTCGGATAAAAATTAATTAAGGTAATTCTATAGTTTGAGAAATTGATACGTGTGCAATTCGAAATGAAACATGCATAGTAACAAAAAATTTTAATATTCGGGGTTTTTAAAAGTTTTATAAAGGGTATGACTGAAATGTCAAGTAATTTAACAGTACAGTTTAAAACTATTGCAGAAATAATTTGTCTCCTGTAGCAAACTCGATTGTATTTTAGGTGGGCTGTTATTATTTTTTATATTAAATTTAAACTTAACTTGAATTTAGTTTTTTTTTTTTTTTAGAATTTTACAATATACTGTTTTATACTTTGTTGTTTGGGGAAAATTCATTTAGTTAAGGTACAAGAACACCTTCGAAGGAATTTTTTTGGCAATTATTGTAATACTTTAAAATTGATACTATTACAAAATATAATTCAATATCAACTTCATATTTTTTTTTAAATTTCTAATCTTGTAGTAACATTCTAAGGGGAATAGACCTGTGATAAATTTATATCTTTATTATTTAGTATCTTGCATTGGTTTCAATGCTGTCGACACAAAATTCTTTCAAAACTTACTTGTAGTTTCAAGTTTAACAGTTGAAATAAAAAGTATTTGTGTAAGTAGAATCATATCCAGAACGTTCAATATTCGGGTTTTTTAACAGTTTAATAAAGGAAATTTGGCAATGAATCGAAGGTCAAATGTTCGAAATCAGGGCTTGTACATAAAATAATTAACAACTTAGATTTCGAAAAGACATCAAACAAAGGTGGAAATTTTTACGGAGATGCATGAAGTAATTTAAGAAAAAAAAAGATATTTTCAACATTTATTGTTAGCGATTCATCATTCAAATAGTAATTTAATAATAGAAATTATTGAGAACTAAGAATTTTTCCGGTTGAAATTTAAATTTCAAATTTAAATACTATTTCTTTCTTAAGAAGACTATAGTTGTAAGCCATGATGATTTACATAAACTTCAATTATAGAACGTCATCAGTGGACTTAACTATCTAATCTATTCAATCATAGTTTAAAAGATTGGATAGATTACACTGCTTATTGTCGCTCGTATTTTTTAAACATTTTCTTTAAGTTAACTATTTTGAGCTGAATTTCCTCTTCAAAAAACCAGAATTAACCATTCAACCTTTAATTCCCTATAGAGTCATATCAAGAGCTCAAGATTCTCCAAGATCGTTATTCAAAATAGGTAAGAGTTCGCAATTGAAATAATTTTTTTCCCATTGAAATTAATTGAAATAAAGTTAATACGTACCAGACACTAAAACCGCTTCTTTTTTTTTACAATCCTATATTTATAACGAACAAATATTGTTTACAAACAAAAGTGATAAAAACAAAATTCGAGCTTGATTACTGATGTTTCATGTTGCATCAGTTAATAATCAGTTTTTGCTTATGTAAGATTGATATATTATTGATCACAAGCCTAGCTTTTCTTGTATATACTAGCTTAGTTTCCGATTGGTTTGCGAAGACTGGTGCGAAGTGACAGTTGTTTCTGATTAATTTGCGAAGACTGGTGCGAAGTGACAGTAGTTTCTGATTAATTTGCGAAGACTGGTGCGAAGTGACAGTAGTTTCTGATTAATTTGCGAAGACTGGTGCGAAGTGACAGTAGTTTTTGATTAATTTGCGAAGACTGGTGCGAAGTGACAGTAGTTTCTGATTAATTTGCGAAGACTGGTGCGAAGTGACAGTAGTTTCTGATTAATTTGCGAAGACTATTGAGTCTGTCGTGTGTGATGTGATGAGTATCCTCATCCAGCATGATGGAAATGAAAGTTTCTCCGGACGATAGTCAGAGTCCTTTTCAGGGCCGACTATCGCCAGCCGCTCGTGAACAACATCAATCTCCCGACGCTATTTGCAGCACTCTGCAATCCATTGAATCGGAAATCTCAAGTTATCAAGAAGAGCTTGCCTCCTATCGGATTTGGGCAAGCCACAAATCCACGCAGCAAATCCCAGGACTGATGGACTCGTTTCAAAGAGCCATGGAGCTAGTGGAACAGAAGATCTCAACACATCTAAATTAATATTTGATTTTAAGACTAACTTATTAGAAAATATTTAACAATGGGCAAAATAGAATAGAATATCTCCTTTTAATTGATTCTTTGAAAAATGGAAAAGGGTAATTTTTATAATAATTTTACTTTGCAGAATTTTTCAGATTTTTAATAAAACTTTTGCAAATACTTGCTGTTTTCAATAACTTACAAATTTACGCCATACGTACCATTTTCAAAGACAAATATAATAGAGAAGTAATTTGAAATACAGTACACTATAATTCAATTGATATTTTAGTACAGATGTTTTTCTTTCTTTAGCAATTCACCATTAGTTTTGAATTTAGAAAGCATCTAATAAGTTGATTCAGAATAGAGTACATATGTTTTATTCTTCAACAATTCACCACTAGCTTTGAATTTAGAAAGCTTCTAATAAGCGGATTCAGAACAGAGTACAGATTTTTTTCTTTAACAATTCACCACTAGTTTTGAATTTAGAAAGCGTCTATTAAGTTGATTCAGTATTGAGTAAAGATACGATTTTTCTTTAATCATTTACCTCTAGTTATGAATTTAGGAAAGCATCTCATAAATTGATTCAGAATACAGTACAGATGTTTTTTTCTTTAACCATTGACCACTAGTTTTAAATTTAGGAAAGCATCTAATAAATTGATTCAGAAAACTGAGAAAAATCATAATTGTCATGTTTCCCTTTGTTGAAATTCGGAGGAATGAAGTGGTATATGGGGATGTGAAGCAACAAGGACTATAATCCCCAAATCACTATATATATGAACAGTTAGTTTTCCTTATTTTTAATATGTCAGTCTCCGCAACGCTCTACGATCGTGTTAGACTGGGACCTACGGTTTAAAGTGGATTCGAACCACTACAAACATCCATGGGCAAGCCGGGATTTGAACCCGATACCTGTGGTACCGAGCGCCAGAGCGCTAGCCACTCGGCCATTCAGGCCCCTTGAAATTCGAACATTGTCTTAAATTTAAAAAAAAAAAAATGTAAACAAACAAAGAACACATAGTATTCGAGTTTAATGAGTGTCATAGTATTCTTTTAATGGCAATGTGTTCACAATATTTCTTCATTGTAATCAATTCCAATAGCTATAATCGTGACACCGATATTCTATATTCGAAATGATGATGTTCATAAACTTAACTGGAGAGAAAGGGCTTTATTGTATCAGAGCAGTTAGGAGACCATACAGAGTAGAAGGAGATCAGTTAAGTTCAGAAATACATTTATCTAGTATCCCATACGTGCTCAATTAGGTTCAAATCCTAATAGCGAGCTACCCAAGCCACAATAGTTTCTTCAAGTATTTTCTAGCCATCTGAGTTCTGTAAACTAGAATTGACTTACCTAGGTGCTTTGAGATGTATGTTCGCTGAGGCAGTTAGAAGACCCTAAAGGGTAGAAGGAGATGAGATAAGTTCAGAAATACATTTATCTAGTATCCCATACGTGCTCAATTAGGTTCAAGTCCTAATAGCCTTACATAGGTGCTTTGAGATGTATGTTCGCTGAGGCAGTTAGAAGACCCGAAAGGGTAGAAGGAAATGAGATAGTTCAGAAATACATTTATCTAGTATCCCATACGTGCTCAATTAGGTTCAAGTCCTAATAGCGAGCTACCCAAGCCACAATAGTTCCTTCAAGTATTTTCTAACCATCTGAGTTCTGTAAACTAGACTTGACTTACATAGGTGCTTTGAGATGTATGTTCGCTGAGGCAGTTAGAAGACCCGAAAGGGTAGAAGGAAATGAGATAGTTCAGAAATACATTTATCTAGTATCCCATACGTGCTCAATTAGTTTCAAGTCCTAATAGCGAGCTACCCAAGCCACAATAGTTCCTTCAAGGATTCTCTAACCATCTGAGTTCTGTAAACTAGAATTGATTTACCTAGGGGCTTTGAGATGTATGTTCGCTGAGGCAGTTAGAAGACCTAAAGGGTAGAAGGAGATGAGATAAGTTCAGAAATACATTTCTCTAGTATCTCATGCGTGATCAATTAATATCAAATCTTAATAGCGAGGTACCCAATCCGCAGTAGTTCCTTCGAAGATTCTCTAACCCTCCAATTTCTGTAACCTACACTTGACTTACGTAGATGCTTTGAGATGTACGTTCGCTGAGGCTACTTTATAGCAATTTATCCAAATGCTGTTAAAATACTAAAGATGAAAGAATTTGCCAGCGGTGAAAATTAAATCTTTATAATGGGAACAATTATACAAGTCGAAATTCTTGATTTCATTGCCCATGACGGATTACAAAATCTTTTTTTTTTTAAAGAAAAGAATCGTTGCCCGTACTTTCTGCAACCAAACAAAAACAAGCAAGACGGGTAAATTGAAAAACGAAAGAAATTGATAAAACCGCAGATCAAGTAGAGCATAATATTTTAACAGTTGAACAATGATTAGAACAAATGAAGTACAATTAGTACTTGACATAAAAACAGGAATAAAATATAATATTCCCCAGAAAGAAATGCCATCAGAATTATCGATTTGTTAAAGTGCGAAGGAGTCATCAATTGCAACTGCATAAGTACGTACAATTGAATCAGTATGTCATTCTTATATAACTGAGCAGGAATGATGTCTCTTGTGACAATGTGCAGGCCATCCAAACAGATACCAGTCCACGTACATAAAATAAAACCTCCCAATCTGTCTCTTTCGGCAATAATTAGAATAACGGCGGGCCTCTAACAGAGTGACAATTTTTTTTGTGTATCACTTTACGAACAAAATCTAGATTCATCAGTAAAGAGTTGAATCCCCATGGGTTAATCAACATTCTTCTTTGAGTTCTGTGCGTATTGAAAAGCGTGCCTGTTCAATTAAACTTTTCATTTTAGCGGCTGAATGTTTGGATTGCACACACTGCAGGACGTCTTGCGTACGATCCTCCTTCATTAAGCCTCCTGCACATAGACGATATATATTCAAACTTTCAACGATATCATCGGGCGTGGTCAGTACATGGGACAAAGGACCCTCTGGGAATACTAGGTGCCGTTAACATTCAAAATTTTTATGTACGATCATGCGGGATCACTTCCAATTGGTGCTCCTGGTAAAGTACATACAAAAGCACCGCTAAGAGTTCTGCTATAATTATTTGTGGCTAGCGGCCTGCCAGAATTCAGGACAATAATATGGACTATTTGGACATGCGTAATGGAATACCAAGGTAATAGGTACCAAACAGTTGCTCCGATTCGTGAGTGTTTCATCAACTTTCTGTGAGCATGTACTCTAACACTGAAGGCCGATTCAATTTGGCGAAGAAGTGGCCTTCCAGTAGCTTCTATAAGTAAACCTGTTATGGGTAGGGGTGAATGTCAAGTGCCTTCTTGAATTTAATTGCAATTAGCGATCAGGTGTGACACTTATAGGTTAGATCTTCCTCGACTATGCTTTCTGGAAGCTAATTCTGCTTTTAGAAAAGCATTTCACACTCTAGGATTTACAGATGGGTCCGCATGCGATACATTTGAAATGTATGAATGATACTTAACTCCTTCAGTTCGTTCAATGGCTCGCCATTGTAATTCTTCAGGTAAATGAAGCCAGTATTTATATGCAAATCACAGTTATCATGAAATTTCACTATTTTCCTACTTACTACATCTACTTTCGACGATGATGATGTGGCAGGTTGACGGATAGCCTTGGTTACACTTGGCAACCACTATTTACTGCTTAGTGAAAGAGAGAAATTTCTTAAGCTTTTAAACCCATTGATTAGATAGAAAAGGAGTAAGGTATACATATATATATATATATATTATTATTATTATTATTATTAGATTTTTTAATAATAATAATAATTTAATTTTTTTAATTAATAAAAAAAAAATTATGCATATATAACTTTTTCTATTATTATTATAATTTTTAAGTAAGGAATGAAAGGAAATAAAACATAAACAATAGGAAACAAAAACAATTGAAGAGGGGAAATTGTGACTCAGTGGAGAAACTGCATGGTCGTTTGGAAAGGAGGATATCGAAACGTTAATGAATAATATTCAAATTTTGTGCAATTTCGTAAACAAATTGTTTAAAACTTGTGCGAGAAAGAGCATGTCTAATATCCTCATTTCGTAAAAAACAGGCCGAATTTGTAATCATAAGTAGGATTTTATTATCATGTCTTTGTAGGATCTCAAAATTCGACGGAGGAGTAGATCTCCAAATAGAACTCGCTTATGCAAGTATTGGACGTAAGCAAGCAATATAAGTGAATTTTTTCTATTTTTCAAGGACATAGTAGAGTTCCAACAAATAAGTGGATACGGTACGCGAATGCTTCATTAAATTTATCCCTAAGATAATTAATGTGAGGAACATATTCAGTTTACGATCTAAGATTACACCCAAATATTTAGCCTGCCCAGCCCAATTAATAGGATTATTATAAATTTTGATAGAAGGAGTGCTAAGAACCCTTTTACGCGTGAATAGTACTGTTTCAGTTTTCTCAATGTTTAATTGAATTTTACATTCTATAAGCCATTGTTCAAGAGGATTAATATAATTCTGAAGGTTTTTACTAATGGTAAAAAGTTTATTTTCTACTTGCGGATGCTTTTAAATTATTTCCTAATGCGGATGCTTTTAAATCTCTTTTAACCACGTTTCTAGTGACGTCAACATGCTGTCTGCATTCCAGAATATGATAATTTGCATTATCATATTCTGGAATGCAGACAGCATGCATGAAATACAGCATAAATTTTCATGATAATTGGATGCGTAAAAAGCAATTTATCTGATTTTCCCATAATTTGTGGAAACTTGCTTACTATCTTAAATCTGTTACGCAGTACATTTTAATGAGGTATCTTATACAAGTGAATTTCAGAATCATTTTATTGGCAGATGTTTAATGATTCCAAAATGGGCGATTCCTGGAACATGTCTGCGATTCATCTGTGTGGGAATCAACATTTGCATGCTATGTAAGAATGCGAGGTGAGATTATTAGAATATATGTTTATTTGAAATTTTGCTTTCACACTAAAAAAAACTAATCAGGATTATTTAAAGAATGAATGAATATAGATCTTGATAAATATTTTACATTGGGTTATAAAATTTAATTAAACTGTTTTTGTTGTTTTGATTACGAATGTTATTAGTTGTAAAATGTTCGATATGTGTGTGTGTCTGTTTGTATGTATGGTATGGTATGTATGGTATGGTATGTATGGTATGGTATGTATGGTATGGTATGTATGGTATGGTATGTATGGTATGGTATGTATGGTATGGTATGTATGGTATGGTATGTATGGTATGGTATGTATGGTATGGTATGTATGGTATGGTATGTATGTATGTATGTATGTATGTATGTATGTATGTATGTATGCATGTTATGTATTGTATGTATGTATTGATTCGTGTACTAATCACTGTAAAGGTGTGCGTTTAGATATTGTTAGACATACAAATTGAAAACTTTGCTAACGTGGTAATAATGAAGCAACGACTTGATGTAGAAACTGGTTTTTAGATTAGATGCTAAACACGGAAACTTGTAATCATTTTGAAAGTGGCTTATCATTATTTTTTCAGGATCATCTGAAAGAACTGAATCCAACATTTTAAAACAATATAATAAATAGACTGCAGATAATGTTCTCAATATCACACTTCTTTATCTCGATGGTCAGTTTTGTTTGAAATCGTTGAAATTAGTTTGTACAGAGAGGAGTAGTAACTTTTTAATAAAATTAAAAAAAAAAAAAAAGAAAAGAAAGCTAACTTGAGTATACCTTCTGAGATAATATTTTAAAAGGGGATTTATTGTCCCCATTAAATAAACAAATAAAATCATATATACTCCATTTTAAAAATTAATAAATTTATTCGCATTCATTTTCAAACCTCTTTTTCAATATCATCAGCTAAAAATGAATATTTAAATTTGTTTGAAAAGAATATTAAAATAATTTACTTAAATATTGCTTACATGCTTAAATATTGTACTTTAATATATCTGACTTTCTTAAAATAAATTTACGATAAGTAAAATATTCCAGATAAATATTTTGATATATTATAAATTGAAAGATTTATTTTTGTTAAACCTTTTAAAACAAATAATTTTCTGAGAAGTAATAACAGCAAACTTTATATAAAGATGGATATTTATTTTCAAAGTCTTGCATTTTCAAAATTATTAGCTGAAGGCATTCAAAAATGAAATTTAATTACATTTAATGCATACTAAAAATTAACGGTTTAAAAACTGCATATTAATTTATTAAAAAAGCATTCAAAAATATTTTCATTAAAGAATCCTTCATTAAAAATCTACAGGAAATAATTCCTGAAAAATTGCAGTGATTTTTTTTTAGATAACTTTGTTATATTGTATTATTTACAATAAAAAAATCTTTGAAAAACTAAACAGCTATCATCTTCAGTCTTAAAAACTATAAACCCCTCAATAACTGTAAAAGTATTACGTAAATTTGAAACTGATAGTTTCTCACAAAATATTAATATAAATTTTCAAAAAAATTTTAAAATTTTTAATAAATCTAAAAATAGAAATAATTATCAATCTAAAAAGTTCCCATTAAAATTGTGTGATATGTGCAGACGAATAATAGTCTTATGCAACCTTGTGTCCAATCAGTGAATCCTCCATACAAATTGCTAAGCGGAAAGACATATGGAAAGCAAAAAAAGTAATTACATACAACTATTAAATACAAAGTATCGTTTTTGAGGAAAAAGCGACAGAAAAGTTTGATGCTAAAATCTGTGAGCGGAAAAGAAGCCTTAAATAGAAGAAGGAACAATGGTAATTGCATAGGAAATGGTCTTCATAGAAGTCAATAAAGGGAGAGAGTTATCCCCTATTAATCTCAAAAAGGAAGGATACTACTGTGTCCAAAATGTAAGACCAATTTTCAATTTAAAATTCCCGGGCTTATGGAACTTAATTTTTTTTTTTTTTTTAGCTTTCTGGCATTGTCCTTGATATCTGAGTGAAATTTGACGTCAAAATATTCATTAGTGTTTGAGTTACGCTTAGCTTTGTGAGACGCTAAAACTGATTCCGGCGATTTTTGAAATGTCTGAATTCATTGAGCAAAGAACTTGAATTCAATTTTGTTTGCGGAAACGTATAGAATGTTGCAGAAGTCATTCGTTTATCATTCCAATAGCGGAAAGAAATGTTTACAAGTGGTATAAACAGTTCAAAGAAGGCAGAGAACGCGTTGAAGGCTAAGAGCCCTGTGGTCGACCCTCCACCTCAACCGACGAAACTCACGTCCAAAAAATTAAAGATTTGGCGCTCGAAACCGTCGATTTACAATTGAGACCTTGCTGCTGATGTTGGAATTTCGAAAGGAAAGGTCAATTCCATTTTGGGTCTCAAACGCGTCAAATCTCGATTGGTATCGAAAACACTGCTTGCGCCAGCTCATACTGCATTGATTATTCGTGACTTTTTTGTCAAATATGAAACCCATATCGTTCCACAACCGCTGTATTCACACCGTACGACTGGCTATTCCCTAAACTCAAAAGACTACTTCGGGGACACCGTTTTGAGTCGATTGAAGAGATTCAACGTGAATCACCGCGCGTTTTGAAGGCCATCCCTGCCAACGTCTGTTTAGCATGCATTGAGGATTGGAAAAAAAGTTGTCATAAGTGCATTGTGTCCGGAGGGGATAACTCTGAAGGCGACGAAATAAATTTGGAAGAATAAATAAAGAGTTTTTGAAGAAAAAAAAAATTGGTCTTTCGTTTTGGGCACAGTAGTAGGAAAGGATAACAATAAGGCGTGAAGATGAAAAGTGAAGTATAACAGAGGAAATACGTTTTGAAATCCATCCAGTGTATAAACTCGGATGACGTGTATGACCATACTGGTAAAGTTTATTTTGATTCAAAAAGTCAAGGTTACAAAAAGTAATATAACAATTCTTTTTTTTTTCTACAGTTAGGTTGACAGATATATACGCCACACCGGACGTCGTGGCATACAGGTTTTAATATGTTAAGTAAATGAATTTAGCGATGGAATACTCGATGAAATTTCGTATAAAGTTTGAAGAGTTGCATAAAAGTTCCTAGTCAAACATGGAAATAGGACGGGTCCATGGAGGGTTAATTTGAAATTCCAATGAGATGCATTTTTTTAATAAAAACAATTGTACTGGAGTAATAGCAAAATAGTGGTGTCTTAGTAGTATGCAGTGTTGCATAGTGAAATAGTGGAGTCCCATAATAAGTGAGAAAAGCAACTAAGATCGAGAGAACGGAAAAAGTTATCTGTAGAGGATCGATCCGACGATCTTGGTTAATAGAAAATAATATACTCAAAGTGGTAAACATGCATAACGTGTACATACCATGCATCCAGCAGTGGTTAATTATACACAATCCTACAGTATTGTGCGGCCTGGTGGCCAAGTGGCTAGCGCTCTGGTCTTTGGTATCCCAGGCTTCAGGTTCGAATCCTGGCGGTGGCATGGATGTTTGTGAGGGGTTCGGAATCCACGTTAAACTGTAGGTCCCGGTCTGTTTAGCCCAAAAGGGTGCATAAGATGATCGTAGAGCGACAAACCAAACCTACAGTCTTCTACCCATTAAAGTGAAAACGGACGAGTAATTTACTGTATATCCGATTACTGACATTAAGGAAGGATAAAAATGAGCGAAGAAAGTATTGGATTCGTGAATAATTATCAGGCGTTTCTTTGACATGCTATATTTTAATAAAAATTGTACAATATTTTATAAATTTGCGAATGAAAATATCCTTCTACTTTTAGGTTATAAAAATACGTGTCGATAATCATACTCATATTCGTCGTATTATGCTGTACCACTTTGAGAAAGGATGGAAAGCGGCGCAGTCATTTCGCGATTTCAACGAACTTTCGGCAAGGGCACAATCAGCGAGAGCCGATGCAGCGAATGGTTTGCCTGTTTCAAATCTGGCGACATTAGCTTGGAAGATACGCCAGGAAGAGGTCGACCATCGGATTTCGATGATCAGGGAACGAGGAAAGGAACAAAAGCTAGACAACTCGAATGCTGGTTGGCAACTTCAATGTGGACCATTCAACCATCGTTCGTCGTCTCAAACGGCTTGGAAAGGTATGAAAATTAGCTGGATGGGTCTCCCCCGAACTCAGCGACAACAATAAAGTCGAACGTGTCCGAAATTTTACTGATTTGCTTTAACGAAACGAGCATGATCCGTTTCTAAAGGATCTTGTCACTGAGGATGAATCATGGCTTCTCTTCGAAAACCACAAAAAAGAACTGCGTTTCGCCAGGAGTTTTACAGAAAGAATAACGAATGAGGTGCACTGTAAGAACGCAACGTGGTGTGTTTGGTGGGACAGAAGCAGAATTATCTATGGAGAAATCATCTTAAAAGGGATATGTTATTGGTAGAGCCCAAACCAAAAATGAGTATGAGTATGATTATGGACACGCATTTTTATAATCTAAAAGTAGAAGGATATTTTCATTCGTAAATGTACAAGATATTGTAAATTTTTATTAAAATATAGCCCGTCAAAGAAACGCCTGATAATTATACACCAATCTAATATTTTTTTTTTTCCAATGCAGCTGGCAAACAGACATGGACGTCTTGGATGCCTTAAGGCAAGCGCTGCACAGACGTTACTCTCTTTGCATTACCCAGGGGCCGCGTGTAACTTGAAGATAAGCCACGGACGCGGAGTAACAATGCCGCCGCAACGCTCTACGATCCTATTAGACCGGGACCTACGGTTAAAGTGGATTCCGAACCACTACACACATTCATGGCCCCGCCGGGACTCGAACCCGAAACCTGTGGAACCTAGCGCCAGAGCGCTAGCCACTCGGCCATTCAGGCCCACCAATCTAATATAACTGAGGAAATACGACTAGTAACGCCCTTTATCGTCCAGATTTTGAACTAATTTTTTTTTTTTTATCTCGGACAAAATCTTATACCACTATGAACAGTATAGTAATCTGCAAACTGCGTATCTCTTCCAACTAATGTGTTTATAGCATTCGAGTTGTGCACAGAACTTCTTAGACACACATTATCCCCATGCAAAGTTTCTGATGCTTCCAAACAAAATGTTCCCAATGTCTGCTGTTCAGATGAGTAATAGACTCGCATCTGCTATCTATTTCCGTAAGGTGCAATTTTTATTTTGTTTCCTTAAATATATTTACTTTTCATCTATTCAGTAGTTTCACATGAGTCTAATAAAACTCATTCACCATTCAACGGATGTAGCGTCAGACATTTCTGTGGCACTTTTCTCGAAAACTATGCGTGGCAGAGGTATGAACATCTTTTATGTACTCTAAGCGATGACTCTAACCTAGCTCAGTTTATGCCGACACCCACTATGTATTAGGGGCTAAAATTTTGGACATATATTTTAGACTTATCAATGGAAAATTTAAATCATTTTTGAAATTGTTTAATTTACACACTAGAAAAGATACATGAAGTATGCAGAAGAAATAGTCTATCGAAAAACAAATGTATTAAAGCTTAAACCACAAAAGAAAACTAATACGATTGTTTGAAGACGTGAAAATACCCTGTCACCATATGTAGATTAAATTATTGGAAAAAACGTGAAGACAACTTTTTTTCTAAAAGAAAGGAAAAAATAAAACATCTTACGCGATAGAACTTGATTAATTATACCTTATATATGAATGAATTATATGACAGTGAACAATAAATATATATTTTTGCTTGTCCTCCGTAGAATAACAATTTGTCCAAAATATCAGAATACTTCTCTGACTTTTATCTACATCACGTTTTTGTAAAAACTATAATTATGTTAACTATTTTCTTAACTTATTATTTGCTGCGAATTTATTATTAATATACTTTGTTGCAATTTTCAAAGAACGTAAGCAAACAACTCATGTTTGGAATTAAAAGCTGGATGAAAATGTACATTTGGGTGAGAAAAAAAGGAATTCTTAGCTGTTTTTTATGATTAAAATTTCCAAAATTAAAAAAATTCATATTTTTCAATAAAAAATTAATAAATAATATTCATTTAAAATTGATATCAATAAAACGTAATGCTATTACTTTTGAATTCTTTAAAATCAAAAATTAATATATTTCCTTTTGTTTGTAGTTGAATCAAAAACCTACCTGAATGGAGAAGTAATAGTGGAAATTGAAAAGGAGTTAACGACCGAGGCTATTTGCATGATGTAACGTATCTTTTATGTGAAGAATCGTTTCATAACCTTCTAAGTAACAAAATTTTATTATAATGTGAATATGAAAAATATGTTTCAAGTGTATGTAAATTTGATCGATTTCAACGAATAGTTTGCATTTGTAATTGTTACAAAAAAAAGCAATGATTTTTGATTTTCGTGATTTTTCAAATCTTGATTTCCTTGTCAAAAAAATTATGAAAACTGTTCAAGTTTTAATAAATTATTTTTCTTTTTTAGAAAATGCTACTTTTAAAATAAATGTTATATACAGGGTGATTGTAATTGAAGGTCCATTTTCGAAATGTTGAAAAAAAGAGCTACTCGTCACAATGAGTTCAAATTTGAACTGAAGATACTTGAAGAAGGGGGAAACGGTATGGCATCAAAAATTCCACAAAAAGTTTCACCGATTTTTCCCATCCAATATGGTATGACGTTGTCGTGGTGGATGGGCTTTCCACTCACAGTGTCACAACTGTTGAATGACTTGGAAGTCATTTTTTCCGTCAGAAAGCCAAAACAATCAAGCACATTGAACATTATAGGTGGTTTAATGTGCAACTCATGCCAAATACATTGTCATTTCTATTCAAAATATTACTGAGCCAAATTCATTTTCTTTATGCCGCTTACAGTGCCCTCTATTTATCCACTTTGGAACATTTTTTGATGCCGTACCGTTTCCCGTTCTTCAAGTATCTTCAGTTTAAATGTGAACTCGATTGATGAGTGGTTCTTTTTTATAGCATTTTGGAAGGGGGACTTTAATTATAATACCCTTGTATGTTAAATGCCAAGGGAATATTCATCCAAACAGAGCCATACAAGTATAATTTCATTAAGGAATTAATCCATTTATATTTATCCTCTTCCAAATAAATAGAGATAACTCAAATAATTTAAAAGGTCATATTTCAAAATGCTGGCAAAGACTTTTCAACAATGTGAACCGGAGTATTTCAACGTTTCAGCTCTGTGATTCTCTGCTTCGCTCTGCTCGTTGTGATTGGCAGTTCTATCACCCTTTTGAACTCTTCTTCAAGACGAAATCAGCAGGAAAACACTCGGAAGAGACTACCAAAGACGTGAAAACTGGCAAACAGGAATCTAAAGGTACCATATTTTCTATAAAACACGATAAAAAATCATTATAATATCCTACATTAATTTTTTAAAAATTACTTGTTTCAATAATGTTTTTCTTTATTTCCAATGGCAAGGCAAGTACAAGCAGAATAAACATAGTAATAATAACAAAAATAACAAGGGAAAAAAATACAAAAAAAAAACGTCCAAAAAATGCAAAGATGACCGAAGTCATTGCCTTAAGAGTTCTCTCGCACGCCAGTAAAGCGCTGTCTCCGAGTCGCCGTCAAGTACCGCACATCGTTGGAGGTGGTCTCTGTTCATTGGATCTGTTGAACCACATAGGGGGCAACCAGGATTCGAAAAGATTTTAATGCTATTTTTTAATAATGTAATTAACCAAAAATTATTCTTTCCTCATACGTCTCATTTCTTGAATTTGAAAATAAGATATTCATATCGCGTAATATGCAATACTTATGCGAAGAAATCAATTATATGTTAGAAATACCATTATGCCTTGTATATAACCGTTCAACTTAAAAACAAAATTTTGATCCCAACTTAATTAACCAAAAATTATCCATCAGTCATATGTATCATTTCTTGAATTCGAAAATAAGATATTCATATCGCGTAATATGCAATACTTATGCGAAGAAATCAATTATATGTTAGAAATACCATTATGCCTTGTACATAACCTTTCAACTTAAAAAACAAAATTTTGATCCCAACTTAATTAACCAAAAATTATCCATCAGTCATATGTATCATTTCTTGAATTTGAAAATAAGATATTCATATCGCGTAATATGCAATACTTATGCGAAGAAATCAATTATATGCTTAGAAATACCATTATGCCTTATACATAACCTTTCAACTTAAAAAAACAAAATTTTGATCCCAACTTAATTAACCAAAAATTATCCATCAGTCATGTGTATCATTTCTTGAATTCGAAAATAAGATATTCATATCGCGTAATATGTTTTATCTATGTAAAGGAATCAATTAAATGCTTAGAAATGCCGTTGTATGCCTTGGACATAACTTTCAACCTAAAACACAATATTTTGATTCCAGAACTTTAAGATAATTCAGCATAGACACTAAAGAGTTCGTTTGTATAGAAAGCATGCGCCAGTTGCTGTCGATATCAGTTTTGGAATGAGACAGATGACATGTGAAATCCAAATCTCTGTCTTTTTTACGTTACTTGATTTACTGGGGCACTCAAGAAGGTCTAAAAAATCAACTTCACAATTCAATCATTATTAGTTGTACAACAGCCCCATGGTGGGACAAAGCTGTTCTGCCTGCTGTCAAATTTCGAAACATGAGATGTTTTCTTTTAACGCATTGAGTTATCAGTTCTACGCTCTATAGTCATATTAGACCAGAAACTGCTGCTTAAAGTGGATTCCGAAGCACTACAAACATCCATGGCAACTAGCATCAGAGCGCTAGTCTGGATAAAAAATTTAAACTTGCATGTGCCACGATCTATCTTAATTTGAATTTTCGCTGGGGGGGGGGAGGGTGATAGAAAAGACAGAATATAAAGAAATTCATTGGTGAAAGTTTTATTATATTCTGGAAATTATTCGTTCTAGATAACAGTTGCAACTCATTCAAATGGCAAGCGGCCAATTGGCTGCCGCTTGCCCATTGGGTAGCTCTGTAGCTTTTAGTACCACAGGTTCGAATCCTGGCTGCGGCATGAATATTTATGAGTGGTGTGGAATACACGTTAAACTATAAGTCCCGGTCTAAATAGGCTTAAATGTACAATACACGATAGTAGAGGGAGACAAACCATTCAGATGATAAGGGAAGGCAAGTTTTTTTAAGAACAACTGGATTTGTTTCATTATCTAAATGGGACATTCGTGATATATTGAGATGGCTAGCCCTGTTCTAAATCAACTTGAAGTTTTAAATTCATTTAATGATATAAAATTAGATATCAAATAATTATTTATCTTATAAGGTAAGACAAATCTAACATTTGTGTTATAGTTTCTTCATTAGTAATTAAATTATGGTTTGTGGTGAAGTAATATTTAATATAAGAAATGCATAACATAAATTTCAAAATAGTTTGTAATAAAAGTTTCAGTTACAGGTTTGGAATATTATTAAACTGTGGTTAAAATGTTTTACTGAAAAATAAGCAGATTTTAATTGTGGAGCGACATTGAAAAATTTCTAACATTGTAATTTTCTAATGCCTACTTAAAGAAATATATCAATAATTTTTATGATAATCAAAAGAAATAAAAATAATAGTACTTAAAGAAAATTTTCATGAAATTTATTAAATATTTATGCTATTATATACATTTAAAATAACTGTTCGTATATTTAATTTATTTGAAATATTTATGTATCCCACTTAACAAGCTCTGTATTTAGATAGATTTCTGTTTTTCAGCGGGGTTAGAAAATTGCAGTGTCTTTTTCAAATGCTTTTGCGGCATCACCAATGGACGGAAACTGCTGAGCCTCAGTTCAGGCGAGGGCCAGTTCGGATGCATCAACGGCATGCGCTTCCTGAGCAATTGCAGTGTTGTGGCTATACATATATGCTTGGTATATTTTTACATAATAAGTAAGTCATATGTTTCACTTATATATGCAGTCGTATTAATTTGTTTGTGCAGTTGAATCTTGGTGTGGTCGGGTTGAGAAACAGGTTTACGAACACGCCGGCTTATTTACAAGCACGTACACATGGTACACGTACAATAGTTAATACACAACTTATTTAAAGATATACAATTACAGATTAGTGGAAGTATTCCATATGAACATTGTCACAACTATTGAATGACTTGGAAGTCATTTTTTCCGCCAAAAAAATCAAAACAGTGTGCAACTCATGCCAAATGTAATTGGCATTTAATGTGCAACTCATGCCAAATACGTATTTATTTCGATTCAAAATATCACTGGCAGCCGAAGTTCCTTTCTTTATGCCGTTTACAACGCCATCTATCAATACACTTTGGAACATTTTGATGCCATATCGTTTCCACATTCAAGTATCTTCAATTCAAATTTGAACTCACTGTGATGTTCTTTTTTTTTTTTTTTTTTGGCAACATTTTGAAAGTGGGACTTTAATTATAATCACCCTGTATATAAATGTGTGTGTGTGGTCAAAAATCTAATTATTTGCTCCCCATAAGTCTTCTCTCTATATATAGCAGTTGCTTGCATGTAAAAAGAGCGTCGCTACATATGATCCTACACTCGTAACTGATCGTGAGCTTATGTGTTTGATGTACGCCTATTGAAGACCACTGCTCTACCAGCTCAAAGAATATGTGCACTTTGAAGGATTTCAGTCCAAAGTCAATAAAGCATGACACATGAGAAATTAAAGTACAGGGAATAGAAAATTTATATTTTTAGAAAATATTTTTATCCCTGACTTTATTTAAGACAGCATGGGTAATTAAAGTACAGGAATAGAAAATCTATACTTTTGGAAAATATTTTATCCCTGACGTTATTTTAGACAGCATGGGTAATTAAAGTACAGGAATAGAAAATCTATACTTTTGGAAAATATTTTATCCCTGACGTTATTTAAGACAGCATGGGAAAAAGTACAGGCATAGAAAATTTATACCTTTGGAAAATATTTTATCCCTGACGTTATTTAAGACAGCATGGGGAATTAAAGTACAGGAATAGAAAATTTATACTTTTGGAAGATATTTTATCTCTGACGTTATTTAAGACAGTCTGGGGAATTAAAATACAGGAATAGAAAATTTATACCTTTGAAAATATTTTATCCCTGACGTTATTTAAGACAGTATGGGGAATTAAAGTACAGGAATAGAAAATTTATACTTTTGGAAAATATTTTATCCCTGACGTTATTTAACAATATGGGAATATGAAATACAGGAATAGAAAATTTATACTTTTGGAAAATATTTTATCCCTGACGTTATTTTAGACAGCATGGGTAATTAAAGTACAGGAATTTTATACTTTTGGAAAATATTTTATCCCTGACGTTATTTAAGACAGTCTGGGGAATTAAAGTACAGGAATAGAAAATTTATACTTTTGGAAAATATTTTATCCTGACGTTATTTAAGACAGGGGAATTAAAATACAGGAATAGAAAATTTATACCTTTGGAAAATATTTTATCCCTGACGTTATTTAAGACAGTATAAATTAAAGTACAGGAATAGAAAATTTATACTTTTGGAAAATATTTTATCCCTGACGTTATTTAAGACAGTCTGGGGAATTAAAGTACAGGAATAGAAAATTTATACTTTTGGAAAATATTTTATCCCTGACGTTATTTAACAGACAGGAATAGAAAATTTATACTTTTGGAAAATATTTTATCTCTGACGTTATTTTAGACAGCATGGAATAGAAAAAATTTATACTTTTGGAAAATATTTTATCCCTGACGTTATTTAAGACAGCATGGGAAAAAAGTACAGGCATAGAAAATTTATACCTTTGGAAAATATTTTATCCCTGAAGTTATTTAAGACAGCATGGGGAATTAAAATACAGGAATAGAAAATTTATACTTTTGGAAAATATTTTATCCCTGACGTTATTTAAGACAGTCTGGGGAATTAAAGTACAGGAATAGAAAATTTATACTTTTGGAAAATATTTTATCTCTGAATTAAAGACAGTATGGGGAATTAAAGTACAGGAATAGAAAATTTATACTTTTGGAAAATATTTTATCCCTGACGTTATTTAAGACAGTCTGGGGAATTAAAGTACAGGAATAGAAAATTTATACTTTTGGAAAATATTTTATCCCTGACGTTATTTTAAGACAGTCTGGGGAATTAAAGTACAGGAATAGAAAATTTATACTTTTGGAAAATATTTTATCTCTGACGTTATTTAAGACAGTCTGGGGAATTAAAGTACAGGAATAGAAAATTTATATCTTTGGAAAATATTTTATCCCTGACGTTATTTAAGACAGCATGAATAAAGAAAATTTTATACTTTTGGAAAATATTTTATCCCTGACGTTATTTAAGACAGCATGGGAATTAAAGTACAGGAATAGAAAATTTATACTTTTGGAAAATATTTTATCCCTGACGTTATTTAAGACAGTCTGGGGAATTAAAGTACAGGAATAGAAAATTTATACTTTTGGAAAATATTTTATTTATACTTTTGGAAAATATTTTTTATCCCTGACGTTATTTTAGACAGCATGGATAATTAAAGTACAGGAATAGAAAATTTATACTTTTGGAAAATATTTTATCTCTGACATCTGGATAATTAAAGTACAGGAATAGAAAATTTATATCTTTGGAAAATATTTTATCCCTGACGTTATTTAAGACAGCATGGGGAATTAAAGTACAGGAATAGAAAATTTATACTTTTGGAAAATATTTTATCCCTGACGTTATTTAAGACAGTCTGGGGAATTAAAGTACAGGAATAGAAAATTTATACTTTTGGAAAATATTTTATCCCTGACGTTATTTTAGACAGCATGGATAATTAAAGTACAGGAATAGAAAATTTATACTTTTGGAAAATATTTTATCTCTGACGTTATTTAAGACAGCATGGGGAATTAAAGTACAGGAATAGAAAATTTTATATTTTGGAAAATATTTTATCCCATTATTTAAGACAGCATGGGAAATTAAAGTACAGGAATAGAAAAATTTTACTTTTGGATTTATCCCTGACGTTATTTTAGACAATATGGGGAATTAAAATACAGGAATAGAAAATTTATACTTTTGGAAAATATTTTATCTCTGACGTTATTTAAGACAGTCTGGGGAATTAAAGTACAGGAATAGAAAATTTATACTTTTGGAAAATATTTTATCCCTGACGTTATTTTAGACAGCATGGGTAATTAAAGTACAGGAATAGAAAATTTATACTTTTGGAAAATATTTTATCTCTGACGTTATGTAAGACAGTCTGGGGAATTAAAAGTACAGGAATAGAAAATTTATACCTTTGGAAAATATTTTATCCCTGACGTTATTTAAGACAGCATGGGGAATTAAAGTACAGGAATAGAAAATTTATATTTTTGGAAAATATTTTATCCCTTACATTATTTAAGACAGCATGGGAAATTAAAGTACAGGAATAGAAAAATTTTATTTTTGGAAAATATTTTATCCCTGACGTTATTTTAGACAATATGGGGAATTAAAATACAGGAATAGAAAATTTATACTTTTGGAAAATATTTTATCTCTGACGTTATTTAAGACAGTCTGGGGGAATTAAAGTACAGGAATAGAAAATTTATACTTTTGGAAAATATTTTATCCCTGACGTTATTTAAGACAGCATGGGGAATTAAAACAGGAATAGAAAATTTTTATTTTTGGAAAATATTTTATCCCTGACGTTATGTAAGACAGCATGGGGTATTAAAATACAGGAATAGTAAATTTATATTTTTGGAAAATATTTTATCCCTTACATTATTGAAGACAGCATGGGGAATTATAGTGCAGGAATAGAAATTTTTATTTTTGGAAAATATTTTATCCCTGACGTTATTTTAGACAATATGGGGAATTAAAGTACAGGAATAGAAAATTTATATTTATGGAAAATATTTTATCCCTGACGTTATTTAAGACAGCATGGGGAAAAGTACAGGAATAAAAAATTTATTTTTTTAGAAAATATTTTATCCTTGATGTTATTTAAGACAGCATGGGAAATTAAAGTACAGGTATAGAAAATTTATATTTTTTGAAAATATTTTATCCCTGACATTATTTAAGACACCGTAAAATATGAATAATTGATGATTTCCCTCGTATGGTTGGAATGTTGGAAGTTAAAACATCTATCTAAAATTTAAATTCGTAGATTACAAATGATATGCATTTCAACATTTTTTTTTTTCAATTACTTCTGTTAGCTCGCACTCTCCTTATATGTATCTTGTTCAAATTTTCAATCGTTCATAAAATACTTTCTATTCATCCACTCAAGTTCAAATACATTTTTTGAACTTGTAGTGGAGGACACTTTATGTGAATACAGTTTTTTCAAATATTAATTCAGTAATTAAATTTAAGTAATTAATTTTAGTTTTTGAAGATTTAAGTTGCATTTATCAACCAATAGATGGAGCCTGAAAAACTTAAAAAAATTAAGGAAAATTATTTATAAACGTTTTCCTGCGATATAGTGAAAAAAAATATGAATTGACTTTTTAAAATATTTTTTTTTTATATTACTTGCTTATCTTACTTTTGACAAAAGACAGCGAAATGTGTATTCTCGGAAAAATGTTTTTTTCAAGAATGTTATTACTTTTGAAGGAAACTTAGAAGAACTGCAGTCTGCGATGGAATCGTGGACTGTCCGGCTTATAGCCAACCATATTGTAACTGTTGATGCATTCTTTGTAATGAGGTAAGGGATTCACTTATTTTTAAGCAAAATATTTTTCTTATAATTACTAAGGTTATTTTTCAATATCTCAAATGTAGTTTATTTTGAACTTTGAACATGTTCATCAAGATGAACAGATATTTCTTAGACAAACAGATACATTATAAAATTTCTATGGAAAAAACATAAGAAGATTTAACAATAAGAAATACCTTATATCATTAAGAAAATGTAACTTTGAACATGCTCATCAAGATGAACAGATAATTCATAGACGAACAGATACATTATAAAATTTCTATGGAAAAAGCATAAGAAGATTTAACAATAAGAAATACCTTATAGCATTAAGAAAATGTAACTTTGAACATGCTCATCAAGATGAACAGATAATTCATAGACGAACAGATACATTATAAAATTTCTATGGAAAAAGCATAAGAAGATTTAACAATAAGAAATACCTTATAGCATAAGAAAATGTAACAATTTTCTTATGATGTCTTTTCATTTTATGATTCGTTTTCTTCTGATCATGTCTTTTAACCCTTTGAGATAAATTTTCTAAAAATACTACCAAACAGTACGATAAGTCTTTTTGCAATACAATCAAGAATATTAAATATTTGGTGCCTGTGTTTCCATTATAACGGACTTCAGGAGTACAACGTCCGGTATAATTTATTTTATTTTGGAATACAATATTATGTTATATTATGTATATTGTTATTAATATTATGTTTCTTGTTAAAAGAAATTACTAAAGATTAGTTTTCAGTTTTGAAAACATTATTAACGAATCGAGTTTTGTCCAAGACACTGAAAAATACAGTGATATTTTATTTTAAATAATAAAAAAATAAGTAAATGAATCAAGTCCCATTGTCCAGGACACTGACAAATACAGAGTTTTTTTTCAATAAACACATAATAAATTAATGAATAAAGTCCTATTGTCCAGGACAATGACAACTGGTTTTGGTTTGTCGCTCTACGGTTATCTTGTGCACACTTTAGGCTAAACAGGCCGGGACCTACAGTTTAAAGCGGATTCCGAACCATTACAAACATCCATGGCACCACCGGGACTCGAACCCGAAACCTGTAGTACCTAGCACCACAGCGCTAGCCACTCGGCCATTCAAGCCCGGATTGTTGACAAATACAGAGCTATTTTTCAATAAAAACATAATAAATAAATAAATGAAGGGATCAAAGTTACATTGTCCCGGACACTGACAAATACACATCTATATTTTTCAATAAAAACATAATAAATAAATGATAATAAAAGGAAATAAATAAAAGGAACAAGTCCCATTGTCCAGGACACTGAAAAATACAGTGACATTTTATTTTCAATAAAACATAATAAATAAATGGATAAATGGATCAAGTCCCATTGTCCAGGACATTGACAAATACAGAGCTATTTTTTCAATAAAAACATAATAAATAAATGAATAAATGGATCAAGTCCCATTGTCTAGACATTGACAAATACAGAGCTATTTTTTCAATAAAAACATAATAAATAAATGAATAAATGGATCAAGTCCCATTGTCCAGGACATTGACAAATACAGAGCTATTTTTTCAATAAAAATATAATAAATAAATGAATAAATGGATCAAGTCCCATTGTCCAGGACATTGACAAATACAGAGCTATTTTTTCAATAAAAATATAATAATAAATGAATAAATGGTTCAAGTCCCATTGTCCAGGACATTGATAAATACAGAGCTATTTTTTCAATAAAAACATAATAAATAAATGAATAATTGGATCAAGTTCCATTGTCTAGAACAATAACCAATACAGTGCTATTTTTTCAATAAAAGCATAATAAATAAATGAATAAATGGACCAAGTCCCATTGTCCAGGACACTGACAAATACAGAGCTATAATAATACAATAAAAATGCAATAAAATAAATAAATACAATATGATAAATAAGCAGTATGATAAATAAATACAATCAAAATACAGCTTAATCTCATTATTAAACATTTAAAATTACAAGTTAGCTGTTTTTGAGCAAAAAAAAAAAAAAAAAAAAAAAAAAAAAAAAAAAAAATGGAAAAATATAAAAAAGAATTTAAGCTGTTGAGATACCTTCAATTGTTGCTCTCTCAGTGACTGCTATTTTGAAATACGTGTAAAACAAGAATTCCGCCAAAAATGTTAAGTTTTGCTACACATCATGCAATGCTGGTCTGTCCAATGCAGCAAATCGCGCAATTTAAAATGTTGTGCCACAAAAAATTGATGGCGCAGATTAAAAATATTCTGTCGATTAAGATATATATATTTCTAAAAATGAAATCAGCACATCAAACGAGATTATTATCTAGTACTGAAGTCATGATAGCCTTCAAATATCCATTAAGTGAAATTCTATTTATATGAGATGTGAGGTACTGTCAACAAGGAGATTGTGAAAGACCTAATAACTTTCACTGGGAGACATCGATAATTTTCACGATTTAACTTTGAAAGATTTACTTTCCATTATATAGTACATCCATTCATGCACTAATATATTTTCTTCTCTTGGATTCTAGTGGGTTTTTAAATGCATACTTGTTTTCCCAAGAATACGAGAAATTGAATGGAAAAATATCGTGGCCTTACTTTTTATATCAAGAGATTTGTCAGGTTTGTGTTTTATTTTATACCATTCTGTTTATTTCATTAAACAGATATACCAACTTTTGTAAATGTTTCAATGGCTTTTATCGATATTGTTTTTCCAGCCCCAAAGTCAATGTGCAGCAACCTCAAAAAGGACGTTTTTATATGATTATAAAAACTAAAAATCTACAATATTTTTGTATTTAAATATAAATTACGTTTTAATTGTTCTAGTCCAGGGGTAGCCAACCCAAATAATCTTGCGGGACACTTTGGAAAAGCATCCCAACTCCGCTGGCCGCATGTGAAATTATATATCCTCATATTAGATTTAGATCCACTAATCATTCTGCGAACTCGTAACTTTAAACTCATAAATAAAACGGGCAGTATCTGTCCTATATTTACGCGAATATTATTTTAAAACCAAAGTTAATTTTTCCTCCTCATTTCGATAGTTCAGTTTTGAATATAGGGATACACACATAATGTATTTTTTAATACATTGGTTTTCACTACTTTGGTCATTATAAAATAAATATATTTTGTTAAAGTGGGATAAATCTCACGGAATGGAAAAAAAAAGTTCAAGGCGGGCATCATGTTTCCAGCAGGGCCGCTGGGTTGGCCACCCCTGTTCTAGTCACTGCTTTCAGAAACAAAGACACTCGTTGGTGGTTGTGAGAATATGTGCAAAATCGCCTCGCATCTCAAATCAGGGTGCTTGGTGGGAGTTTGCAGGGGTTTTCTCATATGGCATGGACATGGGGTAATTATCCCTAAAAGTCCATAAGGAAGGTACTGTCCTTTCCTCATTATCTATTGGTCAACTGTACATGAGGAACACAAATGTTTAACAAAAAATGATATACGAAAAATAATCCATTTAATGAAAATTCCATAAAACCAAAGTTTACATAAAGTTAAAGGAAAATCAAAAACTAATATATAATTGGAAATATTTTAATATCGTGTAATATGGACTTGTGAAATAATGACCGCTGGTATTTTTTAGATATTTAAGCAATACGATTTTGTGTGGCATCCCGCTTAATTTCAGACCACACTTGCAACAATGCATTTAAGGATCTTTATCTCTGACCCTGTATTTTATAACCCATCTGTCAATTTCATCCCATACCATGTGCCATGTAACATGCGCAAGTACTTTATAAAAACCCATTTTTTTCCACAATTTTCGCTGTGTGATTTGGATTGTTGTCCTTTTGAAAGATCAACTGGTTTCCAAGCTGTAAACTATCAACCGATGTCTACACATTATCTTGCAATATCTGTAAATTTTTGGAAATATTCTTCATACTTTCAATAAAGGTTCCTTTCCCAACTACATCATCCGGCATTGAACCCAAACCATGACTACTGCTCCACCACCCTTCACTATTGGAACAATTTTTTAAAAACTTCAATTGTTCGTTTATGCGCAGGCAATACTTTGGTAATTCCATCACTTCTGAAAACCCTTATATTTGCTCTCATCAGTAAAAGGACAATTTTAAAAATACCATAATCCTTACAGATATATTCATTAGTGAAATTCACTGTGTGGTTTGATCTGCTGATTGACCACATGATTGGTTTGATTTTTCTGTGGTTTGATCTGCATACGACTTGTTTTCTTCGTGTAACATGCAGATCGGAGGATTCTTCAATCCCTTTCCGCATTAACATTGTTATTAGTTGTTACCACTACTACTTTTATTACATAACATCACACCATATCACTGTGCCTAGAGCTGAGTTGCCCCTTTTTACAGTTTCGAAATGATGTGGGTGAGAAGAAGCTTGATTGGGCTCTGTGACGCTCTACGGTCATAAGAGACCGGGACTACGGCTTAAAGTGGATTCCGAACCCCTACAAATAACTCTGGCACCAACGGGACTCAAATCCGAAACCTGTGGTATCGAGTGCCAGAGAGCTAGCCACTCGGCCATTCAGGCCCCAAACTATCCTCACTGGATTATTCGTTACACGTGGTAATGATATTGATGAAAGAGGCATTATGATTAAAAAAATGCTTAGAAGATATTTAGCTCGAACTGCGGTCTGCAAACCATGGTAACTTGTGATGAAGAGACCCACACTTACATTTCAATTCATATAATTTTGTATCTACGTTTTTAGATGAGATCTTGAAATGGCTGGCCAAGAAATTGTAATTGAAGAACAAAAAATATCATATTTCGAACAATATACAATATCCCTCCCTTGATTTAACCTTTTTTTTTCTAATGCAGCTGGACATTTAAGCAGCTATCTTGGATGCCTTAAGGCAAGCACTGCACAGACGTTACTCACTGTGCATTACCCAGGGGGTAACTTGAAGATAAGCTAATATAAGCTAAACGAAGATAACTAAGCTAATGTTAATAAAAATGCCCCGCAATGCTCTACGATCCTATTAGACCGGGACCTACGGTTTAAAGTGGAATACGAACCATTCCAAACATCCATGGCACCGCCGGGACTCGAACCCGAAACCTGTGGTACCGAGCGCCACAGCGCTAGCCACTCGACCATTCAAGCCCACTTTCTTTACCGTTGGTAGAGCATTTCGATCTCTTGGCCTTCCAATATAAGATATGTTAAAAATACTTATAATTTCTTCATATTTCCTTATAATAGTTTGGACAATAGGCCAACATTTCTCAACAATGCTTGCAATTTCAGTCCAAGTTTTTTTATTTCCACTTAACTTAATTATCAGGTTTCGAACATCAACACCAATATATTTCTTTGGGGCCTTTTTAACTCCAATACTAACTAACAGCAAAAATTGCTTAATGCATACTGAAAGATCCCTTTTCAGTCGTGACAGACAAAGTTTTTCGTTGTTATTGCTAATCCCCCTGGTGCAGAAAAGCCTACACCAGGTCCCAAGGACGCCGTCGTAGGTTACGCCCATGGCTAAGGGTAATAGACAGCTTCACTTTTAGCAAGGAACCATGATTTCTGAAGATTAACTAAACCTCAAGACAACACTCTACGGTCATATGAGACTGAGATCTATGTTTTAAAGCAAATTTCGAACCACTACAAACATCCATAGTGCAGCCGGGACTCGATTCTGAAACCCGTGACACCGAGCGACAGAACCCATGACACTCGGCCATTCGGGCCTATGTTTATCGTTCCTGCTAAAATAAGAGTGAAATCGGGAGGCGTTCAACAAAAGTACGCCTTGTAAGTAGATATTTTTGACATTTCTGAAGAAGTATTTTGGGTTTTATAAATTAATTTATAAACTATTATTTCACTCATAAAATGTAACATTGCTGTGAATTAAATTGTTTTATTAAATATTTATCATTTCTTAAATAGTGTTATTCAAATAAGTTTATGTTGATTTTTGTGGCTGACTAACCACTATTTAAATATTGTCAATCCTAAAATAATCCTGTTTTAATAGCTTTTAATTTTAGAACTTTGCCTTTCTCAGGTTAACACCCGTGTACATGGCAGTGTTAGGAGTATACATTTTTTTGTTTCCTTACATGGGTTCGGGCCCTCTGTGGCCAACATACTGCACCCATCCGGCGTGTGAAAAAATTGGTGGTACAATCTGCTTTACATTAACAATTTTGTAATAGCCGAAAAACAGGTGAGTTCATTCAGTTGTTATATATACTAAGGAATCTCAGCACCAGGTTTGGAAACTTCGTATGTTGCGGACTGGGGTTGGAAACGCTTTTCAAACGTACTAGATGGAGTCGCAGGTGGTGACGCAGCGGATCATAGGAACGTGTAGTTCTCACAGAGATCATACAAATGTACATCTGACTGAAAGGGCTGACAAGTGCATTATGCGACTAACAGGGTGCTTCAACGCGGAATGTGCCTCTAGCTAAAAGGGCTGGCAAGTGCATTATGCGACTAACAGGGTGCTTCAAAGCGGAATGTGCCTCTGGCTGAAAGGGCTGGCAAGTGCATTATGCGACTAACAGGGTGCTTCAAAGCGGAATGTGCCTCTGGCTGAAAGGGCTGCCAAGTGCATTATGCGACTAACAGGGTGCTTCAACGCGGAATGTGCCTCTGGCTGAAAAGGCTGGCAAGTGCATTATGTGACTAACAGGGTGCTTCAACGCGGAATGATGCATACTTTTAGTCATATACTATTTATACCAGTGGTTGTTCGAACTTTTCAAAGATTTACCATGGACGATTTGTGAGGATATAGAGGAGGTTGTACTAGCTTTTGTACAAGTTAATACAAGACCTAGTATTGCGCAACATTCCGAAAAGAGAATATGCATCCTTAGTTTACTTTATCGTCTGTCGGCCATTTTACTTTTGTTGATGCACTCTGCATTATTTACTTGGCGCTCTTTCATTCCTGGTGCTTCTTGAATGCCGAGTTATTCTAGATTTTCCAGGTGTGTCCTGAGATCTTAATGCAATATGAGGTAAAGTTTGCAACCCTTATGCTGAGATAACCATTATTTATATAATATTTATCTGTGTTGATGTGGTTACATTTCAATGAATGTTACCTTCTTTTCGCGTATTACGCTCTTTTTAAATCTTTGGACATCTTGTGCAATAGCAACTTTTTATTTAAGCAGTTCCGATGCTCAAAAGTACATGTCAATCCCCTTTGTGCTCATTGAGTGACTCGAAATTGGCCAAGCAGCTCGGTCGTAAAATGCATGTTAAAGAAGCTTCATGAGTTTGCACACTGCTTCTGATACTAGGGGAGGAAAAAAGGTGCGAAATCCCCTTGTGGCTGACGTCTTAATAAGCGATCACTGGTGGGAGCGAACAGATTTAAACATGCACTGTTTATTTATACAGATCATCATCATAATCATCAGTAGTCAACAGCCCCATGTTGAGACAAGGTGTCTGCCTGCTGGCAGATTTCGAGACAGGAGATGTTTTTTTTTTATGGGGTAGAGTTTCAGCCCGATGAACAGCGCTCTGCTCTCATATTAGACAGGGACCTACGGTTTAAAGGGATTCCGAACCACTACAAACACACCTACAGATTAGATGCTAAAAGAATTTGGTTATCTACTGAATAACCTCAACAGAATATCCGCAATTCCACACTCAATTCTGATGGCCGACTGGCCAGCTCAGTAAAAAAAATAAGTCAGTGATAAAAACGTATAATACATTTTTGTTTCTGACAGTGATGAATGACTACGCTCTGGCCCTCGATGCCACAGGTTTACGAGTTCGAATAACGGCGGTGCCATGGATGTTTTTAGTGGTTTGAAATCCATTTTAAACACTAGGTCTCGGTCTAATAGAACCGTAGAGCATTGTGGGGATAGTGTTACTCGCGTCCGTAGCAATCTTCAAGCTACACGTTCCCCCTTGGTAGTGCTAAATGAGTAACAGCTTTCGTCGGTGCAGCCCAGACGACATCCCTTCTTCAAAGCTGATTTGTATTGGGCTCCTCACAGGGACATTATCAATACGACCCAGTTCTAGACGTAATTAAAATAAAATAACCAGGAATAAATCTACATTGAAACATTTGAAAGTCTACACCAAAAACAATTCTTTTCATTTTCGTTACCACAAAACATCTTCAGAGTGAGAGAGGCCCATGCATAAAAGAAGCATTACGGATTAGTATTGCTGTTTTTCATTTCAATTTTGCCATTATCGAAAAGTTGAAATGTTCAACAAATTTCAATAATAGAGTTGATTTGGTAACTTAATTGTCCACCATGGTCACGATTCAACGGAAATAAAATTTAGTATCAACATCTAATGGCAATCAAAATTCTAAATTTCTTTGGATATTCCAAATATCGGTTTGGTTCATCACTCTACGGTGCTAATTAGACCGGCACATACAGTTTGAAGTGGATTCCGAACTCACAAACATCCATGCCCCCGCCACGATTAGAACCTGAAGGACATAGCGCAAACTACTTGGCCACCAGGCCACTTGTAAATATCGAATAAATAAGGTCAGATAAATTTCTCAGAATTAAAATATATGATATAATTATCAGATAAATATATAATATATATAAAAAAATATTGATATCTATTAAAATTCTGATATCAATTAAAATATATAATAGATATCAGATAAATTTCTCAGAATTTAATTTTTTAAACTTGCTACCACAATGTAAATGTAAGCATTCACATTTAGCAGTTATGATTTTTGAAATCTCTACTGAAAATTTAAGTTTCCCTACGATTTATAGAATCTCATGTACTGTGTTTCCCTTTTTAATAAGAAAACGGCAAAATTAAGTATAAAATTACAATAAGTATAAAAGTGTAAAATTGCTTATTAAAAAAATGTTCGTTTCTTCCTCTTTGTAGTGCGTGGCATGGTGTTGGTATCTCGCAGTTGATATGCAGTTTTATATCATCAGTCCTCTATTTATGATACTGCTACAGCGGTATGTGCTATTTTAACTATATGCTATAAAAAATTATTACACACTCATTATTACTTTACATTAGAGTTATTACACATTGTTAGCATAAGTGAAGGACAGTATTTTCAAAATTTATATTTTAAAAGCTATTACACTTAAGCGATACATGAAAATAAAGAAACGCTGATGCAGTTTTTTTTAAATTTATTTTCGTTACTCAGGCTCGATACGTGAACCTTTTGTAATATAAAGATCAGGGTATATTAATGCCATATGCATAAATGTAAATCATTATCATCGCACGCCCAAGCCAGTGTTGTACAAGATCCTCTACAATAATATTTCATTGGTTACCACCAGAAGATCTCATATTTCAACAAAACAAGTAATATAAAAAAAAAAATTCCTACATTTTTTCAATATATTGCAGAAAAGTCCTTTACAAATAATTTTCATTCATTTTTTTTTAAGTTTATCTGGCGCCATCTGTTGGTAGATATATGCAACTTAAATCTAAAAAAACTAAAATTGATTTATTAAATTTAATGAATAAATTAATATTTGAAGAAACTGTATTAAAATCCAGTGTCATCCACTTCAAGTTAAAAAAAAAACGTATTTGAGCTTGAGTGGATGAATAAAAAGTATTTTATTAACGATTGAATATTTAAACAAGATATATATAGGGAGAGTGTGAACTAATAGTAGGAATTGAAAAAGAAACAGCTAAAAGCAACAGAACAGTGGATGGGTACCAAATATGCAGAGGAATTCAGTCATTTGAATAGTATTAAAACTTCTCACATACATTTCACTAATCGTCGAAAAGAAAACATTCTTATTTCCAGATTTCGCATAAAGATATACCTTAGCAATGCTAAACTCCATAGATTTGGCCTGACTTCATCCCCAATATGCTCGATCTGGAAAACTCCGGAAATAGTTGAACACATTTTGTTTCAATGCTTAAAATATTTAGAACTAAGAAACGCGCGAAATACTTTCGCGGGATACTTAAAAATATAATATGAAATATTATATAATTAATAATAATATACTATTAATTGTAATAGAATATTAAATATTATATAAATAAATATTACTAATTTGAGATGCAGAAATGCAGTGCAACTAGCAAATTACTTATAATAATTGATCAAATGTTTCCCAAATACATTTTTTTCACTTCAAAGAGATTTAAAAGGGCCATTGTAATAAGTTTTTATATTATTTATGATCATTCTTATTATTTAGTGATGTTCCAGTTTTATTCCCGAAGATCCAGTTTTTAAATCTATAAATTTATACTAAATAAATTCCCATTAAAAATATGAAATTATAATAAGAAGAGCTTAAACGATGATGAAATGTCTAAATGAAATACTAATAAGATTATTTTTATCATTAGTTATTGAATATAAAACAAGTAATGTAAAAAAAAAAAAAAAAAATTTATAGTCAATTCTACTTTTTTTCACTACATTGTAGAAAGTCCTCTATAAATAATTTTAAGTTTATCTGGCGCCATCTATTGGTAGATACATGCAACTTAAATCTAAAAAAATTAAATTCATTAATTAAATTTAATGAATAAATTAATATTTGAAAAAACTGTATTAACATCCAGTGTCATCCATTACAAGTTCAAGAAAAATGTATTTGAACTTGAGTGGACGAATGAAAAGTACTTTATGAACGCTTGAAAATTTGAACAAGATATATATATATATAGGGAGAGTGTGAGCTAATAGAAGGAATTGAAAAATTGACAACCTTTTTTGAAATCAAACGTGTTGATGCATTTATTTCTAGCTCCTCACGAATCGGATACTCTTTGATTGGCGTGGTCACTTTTGCTTCTTGCCTTGCCAATTTTGTGATGACAATCCAAAACAATTTACTTGATGGACCCGCAAGACTTTGCCTGCATTTGGTGGAACTATCGTATTTAGATCGGTGAGTATTTTGATAACTGATCATGAATGTTATTGATTATATTATTGTGCTGTGCTTTAATACTTTCAGAATTTTTGTTTAATTACTAAAATATATCAATGACAGTTGTAAATTGAGAAAGAGCATTTCTAGATTACGATGATTGGTTGTACATCATAGGTAATTTAACATTACTCTACTTATTCTTATAATCTGTACTTACAAGTTTCTTGGCTAATAGCGTATGTTACAACTATTGAGATGGTGGAGTGGCTACCGATCTGGTGCTCGGTACCACAGATTTCGCACTCGAGTCCCGGCGGTGCCATGGATGTTTGTAGTGGTTCGAAATCCACTTTAAACCGTAGGTCCCGGTTTATTATGGCTGTTGGGCGTATCAAGATAGGTGGGCGGCTAGATACAGGCCGGTTGATACCCTAGGCCGTAAAAAGAAAGCATCTCCAGTCTAAAAATTTGTCTTGGCTCACCATGGGACTGTTGCGAAGATGAAGATTGGTTAAATAATATGGAATTTAATGAAATCCTTTATGAAAAATTGGGAAATTAATGGAATCCCTTGGAAATGTAATGAAATCCTTTGGAAATTTAATGAAATCCTTCATGAAAAATTGGGAAATTAATGAAAACTTTTGGAAATTTAATGAAATACTTTATGAAAAATTGGGAAATTAATGGAATCCCTTGGAAATTTAATGAAATCCTTTGGAAATTTAATGAAATCCTTTATGAAAAATTGGGAAATTAATGGAATCCCTTGGAAATTTAATGAAATCCTTTGGAAATTTAATGAAATCGTTTATGAAAAAAATTGGGAAATTAATGAAACTTTCATTGCTGTACCATTTGAATACATGAATATTTCGAAAATTACAGTAAATAAGTACAAATTATAAATCATATTTAAAGAAAACAACTTTATTTTTTATGCCAAACAAAATATATTAGGAAATTTATTTTAATTAGCATTCCAAAATACAGGAAACATTTTTATAATATTGAAGTTTGTAACTGTCAGATTTTTTTTGTACTACAATATAAAATATACAAGTTTACTTTTGTGTTTAGAAAATATTAATGCAGAGGGCATTATAAATATTTTTAAATATTGCTGATTAAACATTTTTCCATATTTTAATTTTTTTATTATTTTGATTTGGTTTGTCACTGTACGGTCATCTTGCGCACACGAGAGCTAAACAGATAGGGACTACAGTTTAAAGTGGATTCCGAACCACTACAAACCTCCATGGCACCGCTGGGACTCGAACCCGAAACCTCTGGTACTGAGCGCCAGCTAATTGACCATCAGGCCGTCTTTTTATTTTGGAGACGTAACAGTTTCACTAAAGTGTGACTTCAGCAGGCGTAAAATACTTTAGCCCACTGTTTCCAATCGAAATATTCAAGAGATAAATTTCTTAAACAAAATTTGAAACTTCTGAGTCAAAAGATCAAACATTACATATACGATTTTAAGCTGAAAATAAATCTTGATTTTTTAAATTTGTATACGAAAATGTATTAAGAAGATCTGTACACAGGTCCGGATTTTCCTATAGGCTAACTAGGCTTCAGCCTAGGGCCTCAAGATCAAGAGGGGCCTACATTCAAATTGTTATTAAAATTGGAATTACACTGTTCTAAGAACAGTAAATACTAAAACACTGAATCGAAAAGGAGGAGAAATTCTACACATATGACTAATAAACAAACATAAACATGTATTGTTTAAGATCTACGCGTTTGGCTCATTGGGTCTGTCCGTTTGTATATACTAGATTGCACCAAAGTATAGTTCATACGTTCACTGATTGCTATGGCAAATATTGACATGACTTATATTACTGAGCTCTGGTTTGTTCTTGCATAAATAAAGAGCAGATTGGTGTAGATTGGAACAGACCTATTGATATCCCGACGTTTGGTTATATTCATATTACTTCGATAATGCCAACGGCCATACCATGCTGAATATACCGGCTCTCGTTAGATCATCGAAGTCAAGCATCATTGGGCGCGATCAGTACTTGGGTGGGTGACCACCTGGGAACACCGCGTGCCGTTGGCATTCACAAATTTGTGACCTGAATGGCTGAGTGTCTAGCGCTCTGGCGCTCGGTGCCACAGGTTTCGGGTTCGAATCCTGGTGGTGCCATGGATGTTTGTAGTGGTTCGGAATCCACTTTAAGCAGTAGGTCCCGGCTCCCATGACTGTAAGAGCGTCACGGAGCCAAAGTCAGACTTCTACCTACGGGGTGCTCCATCACAACAGAAGCTGCTTCCTTCCCCTTCAATCATGAGCACATAGGGAATCGTGGGCTTGGCCAGCCAAGTGGGATAAGAAACAACAACAACTTCGATAATATGAAATACGTGTTAATGTTATTAGAAAAGATACTTATTTTAGGATTGCGTACACGATCATTTGATTCTCACCTTTTGAATTCAATAGGTTGAATACTTTAGTGAAGTGTTTATAGACTATTAAAAATTTTTTTGTAGCAATATTTTCATTTCGCGGAATTCTAGGAAGTTCTTAACTTTTATTTATGCAAGGGCCTCATAAGTGCAGTGAAAGGTGGTGGAAGGGTTTCATAAGTGGAATAGCTTAGGACCTCTTTTCATCTAAATCCGGCCCTATCTGTACATATATACTTAAAATATCAGAAAACCAATTGCAATATTCTTTGTGTGGATAATCAGTTTGTTTTATTTTTTAATGTTTCAAATTAATATTATTTTTGTTTTCCTCTCAGATTTTTGAGTTACTTCAACCTGGTGTATCAGATGCCATACACAAGAATACCTCCCTATCTAATTGGAATAGCTCTTGGATATTACTTTTATACGATAAGGGAAAATAAAGACAGAAAAAAATAGTTTGGTGATTTCATTTTTTTTTATTTTTAAAAGTTCTTTGGTTTATTTTAAGTGCAGCGTGATTATAATTAAAGTCCCACTTTTAAAATGCTGTATAAGAAAAAGAACCACTCGACAGAATCAGATCAAATTTGAACTGACGGTACTTGAAGAAGGAGGAAACGGTACGGCACCAGAAAGCAGTTCCAAAGTGAATTAATAGATGGCGCTATAAGCTGCATGACGAAAGTGGATTGGGCTAACAATGACATTTTGAATCGAAACTATGACGGCAAGATTTACACATTAAACTAACTGTACAGCTCAATGTGCTTGGTTGTTTCAGTTTGTTTGAGAGAAAAAATGGCTTCCAAGTCATTCAACATTCGTGAAACTTTTAGAGGAAAGCCCATCCACCACAGAAATGTTACATTTCCAATACAATTTTTCCATACAATGAATATATTGTCAATGAATACATTGGATGGGGAAAAATCAGTTTTTAATTATCCTTGGACCAAAAACTTCATAAAAAGCAACAATTAAACCGCCTATTAATCTTGCTGAGGTCATACAGTTTCCCTTTTTCAAGTATCTTCAATTCAAACTTGAAGGCATTCTAATGAGTGGTCCTTGTTTTACAGCATTTTGAAAGTGGGACTTTAATTAATATCCCCCTGTATATATTAATAAAATAAATTTTTTAAAAGCAATATTTACTCCTTCATAGATAAGGATAAAATTCTTAAGTACTTCAAGACGTCTTTAGTAATGGTTTGCAAAAGGTTGTTTAACTTTCATTTTTTAATATAATAAATTGAAAATATTATATTCAATTCACAAAACTTCATTACAATATATTAATAAAATCATTTTTACTTTTTTTCCCGTAATGGAGCTTTTGAAAGTTTCTGCAAAGCTTAACTTTAAGGTAGTATGAGGAGCTCTGAATCACACAAAAAAAAACGTACGTTGAAGTATTCAATTCAACATATTCAACGTATGCTGTAGCATTCAATTCAACGTATGTTGACGTATTCAATTCAACGTATTCAACGTGTGTTGAAGTATTCAATTCCTCAAACGTGAAGTATTTCCAAAATTCCCCAAATTTCAAATGTTGAAGTATTCAATTCAACGTATTCAACGTATGTTGTAGTATTCAATTCAACGTATGTTGTAGTATTCAATTCAACGTATTCAACGTTGTTGACGTATTCAATTCAACGTATTCAACGTTGTTGAGTATTCAATTCAAACGTAAGTATTTCAACAATTCAACGTATTCAACGTATGTTGTAGTATTCAATTCAACGTATTCAACGTATGTTCAACGTATGTTGTAGTATTCAATTCAACGTATTCAACGTATGTTGTAGTATTCAATTCAACGTATTCAACGTATGTTGTAGTATTCAATTCAACGTATGTTAAAGTATTCAATTCAATGTATTCAACATATTCAACGTGTGTTGAAGTACTCAATTCAATGTATTCAACGTATGTTGACGTATTCAATTCAACATATGTGTGAAAATATGTATCAGCTCATATCTTTTCCTCACCCACAAATATCCAAAGAAGATTTATTCAAATTATCAATTATTCAGAGTTCACCCTGGATATTTGTGTTAAAGTAAAAGCTAATTGTTGAGGAAATTGCTCCCATGAACAATTAATATTTCCATTTTTCCAAAATTTGGTAATTTGTGGAATTGAAACACAACCACTGTTTTCATAAGTATATGTAATTTTTAAATTCAATCATTATTACACTTGGCAAAATACTACGTTATTTCACTAAGCTAAACAGATTTTGAATAAAAAAAAAATTGTATGGTGAAATCAAAACAATGTACAGGAAGAAGGAGATTCCAATGAATATTTTCGATTGTCCACATTGTGGACCCACAGCAATTGTTGGGTCTTAACTGTCTGGGAACCATTGTATCTGTATTTATGGAAAAGGTTATTACCCATTTTGAAAGGTAATGGGACCTATGAATATTCGTAGGATTCGTAGACGGCTAAGTGATACAGAAATATGTTGAGACAATGATCCCTAACTATTATTTGAATTGAAATTGTTCTTATCTCAAACACTGAATTAATCTGCATCTATATTTGTGCTTTCCTTTTCTTCCTTGAGTTTTGTATTCTTTGTTTTTTTTTTATTCCTGCCTTGTCAATAGAAATAAAAGAATTATTTATATTTTTCAATGAAATTTTTACATTTAATAACAGCCTGAAAATGATTATAGATAGGTAAACGCTCTATTAGAAAATCTGTAAAATCTTGCAGTTATGGCTTACTGACATAGTAAAATATGTAAGCAAAGTCGTGGAAGATTCATAATGGTAAACATTTGGCAAGACATCTCGAAATTGTGATACCTAATAAACCTCATTGTAACTAAAATGCAGGACAATTAAACTGTAACCCCAAAAAATGTATGCAAATTGAAAGCAGTATAATAAGCAAAAACCTCCTTCCATTTTATGTAATGGAGTTATTTTATTTTTATTTTAGATGTTCTTGTGTTTCGGATGGTTTGTCACTGTTCTGATGATGGGATTTTGCTACTTGGGAATCTACAACACAGAAGAATCAGCGATTGAATCTGCAGTTTACAATGGTCTGAAACATTTATTTTTCCCTGCAGCTTTGCGTGGATTATGTTTCTGTGCATATCAGGACAAGGAGGTTTGCATCCTTAAATTACCTCACATTTACTGTTACGAATTTCTGTACATGATATAATACAAGATTTAATTTCACTTAATTTAATATTTGATGATGATTTTTTTAGAATTTGTTTTGATTATCAATATTATAAAAACATTAATTTTTTTTAAATATACCTGTATTGAAGGTTTATTATTAAATGCATCCTTACTACTTACCATAACTAATTTAATGTGTCAATATGTACAGGGGATTATAATTAAAGTCCCACTTTCAAAATGCTGTAAAAAGAATCACTCTTCACAATGAGTTCACATTTGAACTGAAGATACTTGAAGAAGGGGAAAGAGTATGGCACCAAAAAAAAGTTTCACTGATTTTTTCTCTTTCAATTAGGTATGACCTTGCCGCGGTGGAAGGACTCTCCTCTAAGAGTGTCACGACTGTTGAATGACTTGGAAGTCATTTTTCCGTCCAAAACTGAAGCAATCAAGCACGTTGAACACTACAGATGGTTTAATATGCAACTCATGCCAAATACGTTGTCATTTCGATTCAAAATATCATTAGCAGCCGAATTCATTTTCTTTACAGCGCCATCTATTAATACACTTTGGAACTTTTTTGATGCCGTAACTTTTCCCATTTCTTCAAGTATCTTCAATTAAAATTTTGAACTCCTTATGACGAGATGTTCTTTTTTGACAGCATTTTCAAAGTACGACTTTAATTATAATTATCCTATATATTCATTGTATGACTGTTGTTTAATGTAATTTAGGGACAATGAAATCATATTGGTTCCAATAAATCAATATGGAACACCATATTGCATTCATTTAATGGAATGGTGATTTTGATACAGAGGTTAAAATGAAATTTGAGATTAAAAATTGTTCTCTTTGCTATATGCTTTTTTTTTTTCAGGTCTGATAAATCGATTTTTGTCCTGCAGAGTGTTTCTACCGTTCTCACGTTTGTCCTACTGTGCTTATTTAATACACTTTTTGTTTTTGCTGAAGTATTTTCGATCCTTGACTGAAATGCAGGACCATTCTGAGTTGTTGTTTGTTAGTATGACTTTTCTTTTTATAATGGACTAAAATAGAATTGTCCCATAAAATGAAGTTAAAATTTTTAATTGCCGGGAGATAGAGGTATTTTAAAAAACTGTTATCAATATAAATAAAAAAAAATGCACACAAAAACACCATATAAAATTTAATATTATTTGTATATTATTTAAAAAATTGCTCTTAATCAGTTTGATCATCATTCAATCTTGTAAACATTTAAAATTTCATTTGAATTCAATAAGGTTAAAATAAAATTACTACATGATTGTATTGAGAAATAGATATATTTTAATTTTAAAAACAATTCTGTTTGCAAATATTCCTATGTTAATATTGTGCATACCATTAATAACGAAAAAAAAAGGACTAAATTAAAAACCAGTTTTATGACAACAGGAAAACTGCATAACTGAAAATGCATGAAAATTGATAATAACAGTTGACAAAATACTACACTCATGTCCATAAATTAAGGATAATGAAGTTCAGGCAAAGAAAGAGACAGAAGCAAAACAAATTTGACTTATTTGTAAAGTCTATTTATTAAACAAAAGGTAAAGAGCAAAAAAGATAATTACAATTTTTACTCCCTGGAGCGAATTTCAAAAAGAACCTATTTACAAAAAACAGTATAACATGGTTAACATGGTGGTTAATATGGAGTATGTCTCCTGGACGATGCAATACAGGCCTTACAACGCCTAGGCATGCTGAGTATCAAATTATCAATCTGATCTTGGGGAATATTACACCGCTCATCAAGCAATGCCCTCCGAAGTTCCGGTTGACAGGTGGGTTGGGTTGACGGGCTGCAATTCGTCGGCCAAGCATATCCCAGACATGCGCTATTGGATTCAAGTCCGGTGAGTATGTTGGCCAATCCATACGGGTGATATCCTCCAATTGAAGGCATTCGTCTACAATGTTTGCACGGTGAGGACGGGTGTTGTCATCCATAAACAGAAATTCAGCACTCATGGTGCCCCGAAACAAATGTACATGTTGTTCCAGAATGACATCCCGACAGATGTGGCCTGTCATCGTTACACTCTGAACATGCAGGTCAGTTCTGGAACCAAGAATAATTCCTCCCCAAACGAGCCATCCTGCACCACCGTAACGGTGTCGTTCAATAGTGTTCTCTTGGTGGTAACGGGTACCTGGCGCTCTCCATATGAAAGTCCGGCGAGAATCAGACTACAAACTAAACCTGGACTCGTCGGAAAACATCACACAAGACCACTGTTGCGGTGTCCACAATGCATGCTCTCTACTCCAGGTTAATCGCAGGCGACAGTGAGTTGCGGTAAGTGGAACACATCTGACAGGCCTACGAGCATATAGGCCAATGTGCCCTAAGCGTCTGTACACGGTCTGCCTTGAAACTGTCGTACCGCTAGCTGAAGAGAGCTGACGAGACAGGTCTGATGCTGTGCTCCGACGGTTTCTTTTGGCAGTAACTGCTAAATGCCGGTCCTCATTCGGCGTTGTAACTCGGGGCGACCTGTGCTGTAACATCTACTCACATTAAAATCATCAAATTAGTAAAATCATCCAAATTAGTAAAATCATCCAAATGCTTCCTTTGTGCTATAACTATGCGGTTATTGTACTGAAAGGCTTTTAAAGCGCTTGTGAACAATTTTACTTCTTTGCCACCATTCCTTATATACCCCTCTCTTACACTCTCGTCATTGTGACGTACTATCCGCGCCATCTGGTGGTTTCCTGTAATTTGCATATTCTTCTTCAAGATGTGTGTGATAATGCTATAGGTGAATTTTTTATTTTAGAGTTCAATTTCTGTGTGATTCTGAATTATCCTTAATTTATGGACATGAGTGTATTAGCTTTCGGAAAATATAAAATTACAAAATTTCATTAATATGGGATTAAATATTAGACTGCGTTTATCATTAATGTGGGACTAAATCTTAGATTACGTTATCAGTGTGGGACTAAATCTTAGATTACGTTATCAGTGTGGGACTAAATCTTAGATTACGTTATCAGTGTGGGATTAAATCTTAGACAGCGTTTATCATTAATGTGGGACTAAATCTTAGATTACGTTATCAGTGTGGGACTAAATCTTAGATTACGTTATCAGCGTGGGACTAAATCTTAGACTACGTTTATCATTAATATGGGACAAAATACGGTATCAGTGTGGGATTAAATCTTAGACTACGTTATCAGCGTGGGACTAAATCTTAGACTGCGTTTATCATTAATGTGGGACTAAATCTTTAGATTACTTTTGTAATTATTTTTGTGTGCTACATCAACTAAATCTTACTTACTCTTCAAAATGAAACTATTATTGTTGTCAAAAATTGTAATTATCGCTTCCTTGAATATAATATATAGACATAATTTATTGATAATCAGTCTTGATTGCTGCATGCACTTTTACTGTTTTGCTGAGTCATACAATTTTCAGGTATTAATTTTATGCATTTCTTATCTTTTCAGTTATCAATCTACACGAGAATCCTGCTGTACACGTACTCAACTTCTTTCTTCGCTTCCCTGCTCTTTGAGATTCCAATCTTAAATCTGCTCGATGTGTACAAGAAAAACAGAAGACCGGAAACCTGAATTTTTATCTCCTGTTGTACATATATAAATTTATTTCTAGATAGATTTTCGAATAATTATTTATTTTTTGTCACAATTTATGAAACACAAGAAGAAACAAAATGATCGTAATTTTAAGTGTTGTATGATTGCAATCAGTTTTTACTTTAATATTTTTGTGTGTCATGATGCAACCAATTAAGTTTTCATTAACTCATTTAACAAATTTATTTTATTATAACAAGCATTTCATCAAGCATACCCTTTTAAAAACCTATATTTCTTATGCGATTACGAATAAAAATGTTATGGAGACGACAGTTTATTGTGTTCTTACATTTCACACATTGGACAAACATTTAGAATTACCGGCGTGTTCTGTTGGGGAAGACAAATTTGTGTCTGTAATTCCTGCAAATAATGCAGTATTCACTATTTTACAGTTTGGGAATAAACATGTAACTTTTTTGGGATACGAGATTCTTTAGCAAGAATTTGAAATATCAAAAGTAAATTTTATAAATAAGTTAAAAATCAGAAATACATTTGCAAAAATACACCCTAAATTGGTTGAGCTATTCAGACTAATAATTTAGCAACAGTGCTAAATTCTAAAATGGCATAGGAGATCTCGGAAGATAGAAATTTCTACTTCAATATCGAAAAGCTCATATTTGTTTTTACAAAAGAATTGAAAGTTGATCAAGGTTCAGGTTAAAAAAGAATAATGTACGAAATCGATGAAATTAAGGATAAAATAATTGGTAGCCCATAATTCATGCAAAATTCATTCAAATTATGTTGATATTTCAATATCTTTTTATCGTCAAAACACCTTAATTGACATGTTAGCTGTATTATGGTTGGGGTATATTTTTTAGAGTAGTAAATAGTTTTCGTGAGACAAAATATTAAATATTTATTAAAAAATGAAATCATTTCTAGCGTGAATTGTGGGAAAACCTTTACATTCGTTATAGCAATATATAGGCAGTACAAAAGCAATGTGTTCAACTTCATCTGATAGAAAAATTAGTCTCAATAAACCCGAAAACTAGCAGTCATGATGTCTATATTTAAAGTAAGAAATAAATAAGTATATGTTTCACAAAAGACAGATTAAAATATTTTATTTTAAATTTACAAATATGTTACAAAACTACTCCAAATCCATGCGTAGTCACTTGATGTTGTTGTTGTGTCTCGATCGAAACCTGATTCGAAATGGTTGAGTCGATTGGAGAGTGATGTTCATGACCGTCAGCAGTTTGTCCCTCGAGTCCAGAGAGTGAAGGGAGAAGTTTCTCAAAATGTGGCACACCATGGTCTTCACCTCCATCTCTCCGAACCACCGTCCTGCAGAGAAAACAGCAATTCTAATGTATCAACAGGGAACATGATACACTCCACCGTATCACTAACCACTGGCATAGAAACAATACAACATGCCATGTTTAATCTTCACACACGAGTTTTTCTCTTTTTGCTTGTACAACTTTTGTATGCGTACAATATAACAATCATTTACAATGTTTAGAATTCGGAAACTGCATTTTGGATGATAGCGAACAATTGAAATACAAACAGATACAATTCTACATACCATGTGCAATTTTCTGACAAGAATTATTTTTCGCAATTATTATCCTCCTAACATACAAATAACAAATTGTAAAATTTGTTAATGCAAAATATGTAAAATGTCTATGATAGATTACTGGGAAAAGAAAAACATTAAAAGCATTATTTTATTGCTTTCATGTTCAATGCACATCTTGTCCGTGAAACTAGAACAAAACATGTATTATTTTGCGAAAACAATTAATTATCGGGAAAGCAGCAATTCTATTGTTATCCAAGAACAATAGTTCAAATTTTTTCAAACATTCATTGTGAGCAAATGTTTAAAATTGTCTTCCATAAAAGTTCGTGATTTCTTCCTGATATTAGACATATGAAAATGTCAAACTTGATGACAAGTTTAAATATTATCTTTTAATGATGATTTGTTAGATTCAAGGCAGATTCTTGTATAAATAAAAAATATACATTTTTAGGGAACTATTTTTATTTAGTATTATTTGTTCGAAGAGCAATTATTTTTTATTTCTCATAGGTAAGACTGTACAAAAAATATTAATAATATTTTATAATTTCAAAATATGAATTCTATTTATCCCTTGAAATTTAATTTTTTTCGATTCTTTTTATTCAACATTTGAATTTCAGACGGAATTAAAATCATTAATATTTTAAATAGTTTACGATATATACATTTGTTCATAAAAGTAAGAATTTAACAATGTTGATGATTAAAAATCTTCAACATATAATGTCAATTACTTATTATCATAAATAATGTTTTTTATGTTTCATTCTTTTATTCTGAAGTAAATTAAGCCTTTTTTTTACCTTAAGTTTAAATTTTTACATTTAAGTTTAACTAAAAGTGTTGTTTATCAGAAACAGTTTAAATCTATTTGCATTAAACATTCAATTTTTAGACCTTATATAACTTCTTTGTTAAAATTCATATTTTAATTGCAAATGTAGGTTTATCCAATTATTATTTTTATTTGATAAAGATGTTAGTTGCAGTCCTTACCTATGCAATGTCTAGCCCCAGCTCCAAAAGGAACATAAGCAAATTCAGGAATCTTATTTTTGTTCTCTGGAAGAAACCTGTCCGGATCGAATTTCTCCGGATCAGGAAACACATCTTCGTCTCTGTGCAGGAAGTACGTCATCACTATAGCGGAAGCTCCTTTGGGTGCGGTATAGCCACCTGGAAAATGCACGTGTTTCAATATTATAGTTGTAAGAAAGAATAGAGTATTAAATACGTGTAAAAATAACAATAATTATCTTAGCAGTCATTGACTTTTAATGATATTATAATATATATTTTAAAATTTTTTAATAAACTTTGAATTCATTGCATAATATTCAAAATGGCTGCAGACAATAATTCTTAATTTCGACAAATTTGTTTTGAGGGATTTTTCTCATTGTCTCTGAACAGATAAAAAAAAGTGCTCCTTAGACTTGAGTAGAAATCTTGATCAAAATTATATTTAAATATTACCTGAAAATTAAGCAATTATAGGAGAGAAAGAATTGCTTTTTTCTATGTATCAATGAAATTCTGAAATTTAAAAAAGAATGATAGCATATTTATGTTGGGGAGGTTGTTACAACTAAATTGTTGGGGAGGTTGTTATTTCTAAATGCTTGAAAAAAATGCACGCTAAAATTGTTTTTAGTATCAGCAAGAAGTAGTAGTTTTTATCAAAATAGTATCTAGTACGAAGAAAGAAATATTGGAAACAAAAAGTGATTTGAAAGAAAATTTCATGCCTATTTTAATTAAAGTACATTTTTGATAAAAGAAATCCTGCAATTTAATGAAGTTAACTAATTAGTTAGATATATATAAATTCGTAATATTTTCTTAGCAATTGTAACTATTCTGGTATATGATCTTCAAAAAGTTAGTAAAGTTACTTATTAAATCTTTCAATACAAATGCTCTGCAGTATTTAATATTGAGTAGAAAATTTGAAACGAATATCGTATTTAAAAAAGAAAAGCGACATATTTTAAGAAAAACTTGGGCCAAGGAAGTTTAGGATAATTAAATTTCTAATGAAATGATAAAAAAAAAAAAAACACACTAGGAAAAACTAATTTTTTTTTTAGAGAAGCAAATTATAAAATAATTTAATAAATCACATTGAAAAATGAAAAGAAAATTATCGTTTGCGGAACTAATTATCTTTAAATAGAAGACATTTGTAAAAAGGAAAATTAATTTTTTGTAACACAATTGGGGGAAAAATATAAATTAAAAATAAATAAATTCTTTTATAAAAAGTACATTTTGTAAAATATAACAAACACATTTTGTAAAAATATAATAAATACATTCGCAATGAATTCGTTTTTAATTATAAATAATAATAATAAATAAAATAAATAAATCTTTTTAAGAAAATAATTTTTGTAAAATAAAATAAATTTGAAAGAATAATAAAAATAAATTCTTTTATAAAAAGAAGTTTCGAAAAATAAAAAAAATTAAATCAAATTGAAATTAATATAAACAATTTAAAAACAATCGCAGAATAAATAAATATTTAAAAAAATTAATTTTTATATAAATTTTATTATTATTTTTTAAATAAAGCTGTTCATGCTTTATATATTTATTTTTTATCCGTAGGCTATCATTATATCCCTTTTGATCAAAATCTGGAGAAATATTATGTTAATGTGCATATTGATTTAGAATGTATTTTATATATAGATATGTTATGTATATGTATGTTTTATAATTTGTTTGCATATGTATGGTTATTGTATAAGTTGAAATGTTGATTTATTGTGGAATGTTCAAAATAATACCATTTAAACTACTTACAAAGTTTGGTTTCTTCAGAAATATGTCTGCCAAACTGAGGTACAGAAGGATATAATCGATTACATTCCTAGAACATTAAATATTTATAATTGACATACAAAAAAAAAAAAAAAGAAGATTAAATAAAAACATTTAATTAATAAAAACAATTAATTAAATAAAAACATTAAAATTTAAACAAAATTTCAAAAAATCGAAGTTTTATATGTGGTGAACATGAACCACTCCAACACAAGTAGCAAGCCTCAGTTCTGTCAAGTTTTCAAACCAGATCAAGTGCTACCCTTCCATATTCACGGTCGAGGGTCGATTTATGAAAATATCGGACTAAAGTATGCCACCGTTGTGGCAGAAATATTCATCTCACCAAGTATTGCAGATGTGATAAAAATTCGGCTTCATTAAACTATCCTATCAGTCGAACTGAGGAGATTCTCAACTATTTAAAGGATTCTAGAAAATTTGGCTGCATAGATTTATTCAACCCTTATCATGTGCAAATAGAGATGAAGAATGTGAATAATTCAAACTTTATCGATTCATCATGAAACCTATCTTTTATGAATGATCACTGAATAATCATCCTTGAATAATCATTAATTTATCATCCGGAATAATTTATTCTAGACTCAATATTTTCAATACTTATGTGACAATGAAATTCAAGTATTGCCCAAAACACCTTGTCTAATTTCGACGACATCATAGTACATGGATTAACAAAAGCCATATAAGAAAAAAAAAATTATTTGTCTCTAAAGATTGAAGAACTACGAACTTCATTACAAAGAAATCCGGAAGGCGTACTCCAGAAATTAAATCTCATAAAGGGCAGTTACCAGAAATCGAAGATGTACTTTCTGAATCTCTGTGGATAAGTGTACCAACTATAGAAATAAATTACAGTAGCTTGACAATCATACTTCAGATGTATAGACTCAACCTCCAGCTTCAAAAGTGTATATTTTTACGAAATTTGTTTCAACCAAACTTGAATTAAAAATAAATAGAATAAATGAAACTGATTTACAATTTATCAAACTGATTAATATGTAAGAATCCTTACACACTGTTTTAACTGAAAATATCATTTCAAATATATAAAAAGGTTCCAAAATGAAGAAAATATAAATAATAATGAAAATTGTGTTCGCATTTTCACGAGGATAATTCATGTCATTCTATTTGGATCATTTTCAATAATGTTATGATGTCTCTTACCTTTAAAACGCAATCCAGATACTTGAGATCGCTGAGGTCGTCCACCGAAAGAGGTCTCTGTGCGTCTCCTTCGAGCACGCTGTCCACTTCTTCGTGAATCTTCTCTTGCACCTCAGGATGGAGACCTATCATGTACAGGGCCCACTTGATAGTAGTCGCAACTGTGTCATGACCCTGCAAATTCAGTAAAAATCAATGTACTTTTTTTCATAATTTTCACAATTTTTTAATAGTACTACTGATATTCGACGTCTTGCAGATTCGGAAGTAGACATTGGCATTGATAATGTATTATATGCTTTAAAAAAGAATATATTAATTAGCTTTTCTCAAACATTTTTTCCTAACATAAAAATACTAATCTATTTTTGGCTCTCACATTAAATTTCTCTTAGAGTAATTGTCTTGCACTTCTAAGAATATTTTAGAAAACTCTACCGTATGATATGTTGGGAAACGACCATGAGTCTACTATTTTAAGACATTTTATTAGTCCTATGGATTCGAATCCACACATTCATCGGAAAAATAATTTTTGTTTTGTTTGAATGATTTGTGTTTTGTTTGAATGATTTTTTGTTTCAGAATGTGCCATTCCACTCCACTTTCTAGTAAATATTCAATTCCTACTGTTTATCAATAAACATCTCATAATATGTAAAATATACTACTGGAAAGTGAAAGTCAGCTGGAACCTACAGCGATGATGAAAGTGTCTACTTCTTGCCTCAAGCTTTCCTCGTCGAGCGCTTGGTCCTCGATGTGCAATTTCAAGAGGACTTCCAACAATGATTTGTACCTGCTGCTGTTGTCCGCCGTTTCACCGTTCAGGTACCTCCGTTTCTTGTCTTCAATTACCTAGAAATTCGAATGAATTATTAGACTAAAAAAACAAGATTGCATTCTTTAAAGATATAGAAACCATTTTGTCTCCTACGATGTATTCCAGTGAAAAAACCTTTTATTAAAAATAAAGCCCTTTGAAAAAATCACGTGCAGCTATATCTGCTTTGACATATAATTTTTCTTTATTTATGAGTACCAAACACACACACAATAGTGTTTAAATTGAACTAGATGTTTTGAAAATTTTAACTAAATTTCTCAATATAAATTTATAGGATATATATATATATATATATATATATATATAAATATATAAATTAGTTTATAAATTCAAAAAATTAGTTTCCAAATACAGAAAATTAGATTATTTAATTTGTACATTGTTTGACTAATATAAATTCAATTAAATAATCCAATGTACCATTTTTCATTGTAGAGGAAGAAATATTTATTCCAAAATTTTGAAAATTTTAAGATAATTTAAAACTGTCTACAAATTTGTTTAATTATTTTAAAACAAATATAGTTTCAAAAATTGATAAATTAAACAACGAATTTTAACATTTACACAATATTTTTTAACTCATTTCAACAGAGGATGAACTGTAGCTTCTTTAATTAAAACTGAGACTTTTTGCAAAATATGTCAGAAGATCTTATAGCATTTTAAAATTAATATTTTTATCACTGAATTTCTTTAATTTATTGATATGTAGTATAATGAATGAAGTGTAAAATTTGCAATTTTTGCACACTTTATTTAATGCCTCTGTTTAATGTTATAAGTTGCTTCTTTGTGAAACTATTTTAGTATAATGACTGAACATTCAAAACCTATAACAGTACCACCAGAACATTAATGAATTAATAAATTTCTTCTCTGAATTTTAGTAATGAATATTTAAATATTGAGAACAATTATATTTCTAAAACACGCAAATTTCATTTGTGCTAAATTCGTATAGTGTATTGCTGGCTTATCTATAAATTTGATGAATCAGTTTTATCAAATTTATAAATCTATATATATTCGCATAGTAAATGACTCGTCTGTACAATTTGAGTTTTCGTAAAAATTGAAGCATGAACTAGCATTGTAAGCATTTTAAGAGCAATTATTTTAAACTTAATATTTTGTTTAAATTAGTTACTTAATAAATAAATTTACTTACAGTTCTTGAGAAATCATGGACTACTTTTCTGTGATAGGCTGCTTCTTTTCCAGTTTTCGAATTCCAGTAGAGGAGATCGGGCCACTGCCAAAATTTGAGAACTCTAGCCATCAATAAGTCCAAAGACCTTTGGCAAAATGAAATAAGTTACTTCTTGCTGGAGTTATTAATAAGAAAATATAAATTTATATGTTTATATTTTCTATAAACAAAACACATATTACATATTTTCTTATTACTCTTTCTTTTAAATTATACTTAAATAACTATATGACTCTATGACGTTTTTCATTTTTTAAATTAATTTTAAGAATTGCATACCACAATCAACCGATTTGAATGGAAATGTACCACTCAATAGCAATCGCTCGTGGCTCAAAACTTTTATAATAATATATTGAAGATGGCTCTAATTCTCTAGGAGAAATATCTAGGCTCTTTTGTAGATAGAAAGAAAGATACAATTTATAATGATCAATCAATGGGATTTTGTAATCTATAACTGTGCATATGAGACAATTTTGAGGGGGAAATGACTATAACGAAAATGGTAAAACAATTTTGGAAGCAAAAGTAATTTAAAATTAAATAAATTCTCAATAATTTAAAATTAAATAAATAAAAGAACATTTCAAGCGTTAAATTTTAATATTGCACAAGTGGTTATTAAAATACTGGAAACACCCTAGAGTTATAAGGAATACTTTACTAATAAGACGTAGGAAGAATGGCATATAATACATCTTGGATTCGCCTGGAAGTCGAATCATACAAGTTCTAAATAGTGTTTAGATGAATATTGAGTCATTTTTCATCGAGATACCGTGAAAGTTTGTTGAGAGGATATTGATTCTTGATTAATCGCTCTAAAATAGACCATAACGACTCGATGTTATTGAGCTCGGGGGATGTTCGCGCCAAGGTAGACATTTCATTTCAGCTTCATGGTCACCAGACCATGATAGGACAGGTTGTATTGCATGAATAGGAGCATTATCGTCTTGGAAAATTCCCCCTCCTGCAGGAAACAATTTGCATTACCGGAGGTTTGGTCAACTAAAGTAGGGCGATTGCGCCTGCAGAAAATCAAGTCATGTCTCCCCATGCAGTCAATGGAGACTAAAACCAATGGAAACAAACATGATCATACGCCTGTGAAGGTGCCCTCCCAAAGTGCACCCGTCCTGTTGTGGGGAAAAAATGCGAAAGATGATTCGTTCTGAACTTGTAACTCTCTTCCATTTATCAATAGGCGAGGTTTCGTCGGTGTGGCCACACTAGAGATTACGCTTGGAATTAATAGATGTGTACAAGTGTCTTGGATATTGCTGATCTGCAGTAAATGTCTTGTTTGTGAAGGTGCACCCTAACTGTAATTATTAACACTGGAGAATTCAGAAGAGTTCAATTGATTGAACTCTTTGGCTGCAGTTGTTTTCTTTTTAGACATTATAATTCGTTTAATACCAGTTGATCTCCTTCATTCAGTGTGCTGAATGAAGCAAGCTCACAAGCTCACTTTTACAAGCTCGGAAAGCAAAATACTGGATGGTAGGAGTACCATCCAGTATTTTGCTTTCCGGAGCTTGTCTTTTCCGCTCTGTGTGTACGCTGTCATGACTTTAGACGCCGTACCTCTAAAACGGTAAAGAGATGGCATGTTTCTGTCACAGTTGCTCCGTCTGGCCGGCTTCTACAATTTGGTGTCTTTGAATATCAGACACTTTACGCTTTTGACAAAAATTTTAAAGAATCATCAAATGCATACTCTTTCATAAATAAATGGATGCTGAATTTTGATAAAAAATGTGTTGTATATAATTCAAACATTTGGATGAAATGCTCATTTAAATGAATAGCTAATTTTCCATGACGAAGACACTGTCCTATGAAAAGGCAAAATTTAAGATTGTAAGATATCTATGTGAAGAGTCAAAATAAAATAGTGATAAATTTGTGAAAAATTTAACTTTCACTAATGCTTTTAACTTTTACTTTAACTAATGCTTTTTATGCTAAATATTTTAATAAATAATTTTAAAAATCCCATGTTTGAAACACCATGATTATTGATATTCGAGAAATGAGTACGACGGTTTTTTTTTTTTTAATTTTCAAGAGTTTCAAATCCAATAGCAAAATATGTCATGGTTCGCCGCAATAATACTTCATGTTCCCTGACCTACAACATACCTGTGAAGCGATTCCACGTATTGCTTGCTTCCGTTCTCAAGCGCTCCTATTTTCACGCCCATAATGCATTCTAAAAAAAATCATCTTTACATTCCATTTATTAAAACACTTGATTTGAATCTCCATAGAAATGAGCAAAGTTAATTCATACAGTTGTTAATTTTAACTTCTTAACTTTTTTTAATTTTAACTTTGTTTTGTCCACACAATGGACAATATTGTATATATTTAAGTGCGTATGTGTGTCTGTATTTATGTTTGTATGTGTGCTTCAGTAGTATAGAAAGTCGATATGTTATTTGATGAAGAAGCCGTATAAAATGATAATTTAGAGTACTTTTAAAAAGTTTAAAATTTAGAGAAATATATAACAATACTCAAAGAAGTATTGATATTATGATAATTACTATTTAAGAAATGTCTTGTTGGGTGGTATTTGGTTCATTGTAGTTGGAAGAAAAATACGAAAGTAGAAGAAATAATTAATTTTCTACTCTTATTTTTAGGCGAAGAAAAGGTTCACACCGTAGTATAAAAAGGAAAAAACTTGTGATTTTTGTCACTAAATTGAGCTTTAATATGGAATAACATTTTCCTTACATCCTTTCAACATTTCCCATTGTTAGTAGTCTTATACTTCAACGAAAAATTTCTCTCTTCTAAGTACATAAGAGTAGAAATTTTCCTTCGATTAAACTTTAAAATAAAGACAGTAGTTGATAGGTTTGGTTTGGTTTGCCGTTCTTTGGTCATTTTTTTTGCATACATTAGTATAATTAGACCTTGACCTACAGATTAACATGGATGCCGACCTATTAGCAAACATCCTTACCACCACCAGGGTAGTTGGAATTTTTATTCATTGAAGTCCTAAATTTCCTCATATTATATTAAACAGTTGGGCCTGAATGGCCGAGTGGCTAGCACTCTGGCGCTCGGTACCACAGGGTTCGAGTCCCGGCGGTGCCATGGATGTTTGTCGTGGTTCGGAATCCACTTTAAATCGTAGGTCCCGGTCCTAATAGGATCATAGAGCGTTGCGGGGGCATTGTTACTCCGCGTCCGTGGCTTATCTTCCAGTTACACTCGCCCCCTGGGTAATGCAAAGTGAGTAGCGTCTGTGCAGCGTTTGCCTTAAGGCATCCAAGACCAAGCTGTCTAAGTGTTTGCCAGCTGCATTAGAACAAAAAAAAATATTAAAAAGTTTATAAAAAGAAACAAATTTTGATATGAATGCAGAAGTCAAACGGGTTTCGCAACATTTAAAAATAACTAACAATTATGAATGCATTAAAAACAATTTTTCTATTATAGGGGATATACAGCCGTGCTCATGAAGTGAAATTATATTCGAACGAAAAAAGAATTTTGAAATTAATATCTGCCTGTAGTAAAAAGTAAAAGAAAGTAAAGTATTGAAAATTCAAGCTTCATCATGGAGTCTTTCAGTGCAATTAACAGAATGTTGGTGATTTTTTTCTTGAAATTCAGTAAAAATGTATAAAAGTAAAAGTTTACTCAGGCACTGATTAAGTATACATTTATCCTCTTCATAATAGGTGTAGTCTCAAAACGAGTTTAGAAGTGTGGTATTATAATTGAAATTAATCAAAAAATTAATATTTTAAGCACAAAATTTATACAACAACAAGAAAATACAAAAAAAAAAATGTACTTATGTTGTTACATCTCTGTAATTACAACACGCAATGCCAATCATCCACACATCGACAATATCGGCTGTAACATATCAAGTTTTTGGATATTAATCTGATCCCGCAGATTGAAAACCGCAATTGTTTTCCGAACTCAGCTATGGCGAGATGCATACCTGGTCTTTTAGAAATCCCACCAAGAGAAATCTAGTAGAGTTAGATCAGTTTACTTGGGAGACTATTTCAAAGTACTTCGATATCCAATGATTTTTCCCGAAACTTTCCCGACAGAATGTTTCGCATCGATCCCACACAGAGTTGAAGTCATATGGCAACAACAAAAAGCCCAAATGGACAAAATGCGAATCATCAGTAAATTCAGCAGGAAAGAAGTCATTTCTAGGTGGAATTGTAAAGCGTTAAACGCTAACTGCTTCAGCTCTCAATATTTATATCTTTTTTAGTGCTTTTCTAGAAATTCGAGAACGATGTATTCCAATAAAAACCACGTTCCCAAATTATTACTTATTCACAAAACCAAAACAGTATAGATTAACTTTAATAACTTTTAGTTGTTTATTGGTTTTAGAGATGATATTGGATTGGATCCTAGGATTTGTATAAGGGAATCTATGATTTGCATTTTAAGTAACACCCTAAGTTGTTATTAAGTTGGCACCCTATAAAGTTTTCTGCGCATATAAGCATCATTTATTTTGAAAAATCAGAACCTTAAACATTTTTGTATTTGTTTTGTCAGATGTCTTACAAAATTGAGATAAAATTACAACTCCTAATATTCTCCATTAGAGATGGTAAAATTAATATCAGATGCAAATTAGCCCTTTGTAGCTTAACCTACATTTTAATTCTATTCCTAGATTTCTTTATTCCAAAATTATTTTTCAGTATAAGAATAAAGATACACATGTATAATATGTCCATGTTTTCTGATGAGAATCTTTCCCTAAAGCGTGTCCTTGTCTATAGAAAAAAAAAATTATGATTCAATAGTAAATTACCACAGACAATATCCAAAGTGGACAAAGATATCGGGACATCAACGCTAGTGAATTCGTTCTCCGTCTCTTTCATGAGGAACTTGGAGAACTTCTGCGAGTGCTCGTTGAAGACGGTGAGGTAGCCCTTGAGCATGTTGCTCTGGAAGCAAGGGGCGAACAGCTTCCTCCTGTCTTTCCACTGGGCACTGTCACTGAAACACAGAATAAGTTAAAACTACTGAATTGAATTGTGGCAATTTTCATTCCTCTTTAATATTATGTGGTAGATAAGTAAAACTTAAAAAAATCAATTATAAAGTTGCATGTTGAAATACACTCAAATGGGAAAATGTTGTAGTTATTTAAATTTACATCACTCTCTACAATCAAATAACTAAATTTTGTTTGAAAATAGTTTTCCAACAAGTCAACAAGCCAATCAATAAATTTCAGCAGCGAATAAGTGAATATCTAATTGATGCTTCACGGTATTATGTAAAACTTCAATTACAGGCCATTATTTTTCTCTAGTCGCTTTAACACTGCCAATGTTTTGCCCAAAGATAGCAGTTCTTACATATGTCACTGTTTGGAAGATATGCATTTTCTAATCCAGGTTGCTAAAATCGACGGATCACTTGACTTTTATGTTGACAGCAAAAATAGAACCTTCACTGCAAACCAAATTCAAAAGACAACAACAATTTTTCTAGACACTCAATGAGATGATACTGATTATACATTCATGATGATGATCTGAAGGAGATAAGAACGATTATTTGATCACATGATTAGTCATTATTAACATTAGACCGTGTAGTCGACTATCTGGGTCTACAAGTTTTTTTTTAATTATTCCGCATATGTAGATTCATTTTAAATTTAAATTTCTTTTTTCTTACATATTTATATGCATATCATAACTTTTGCTTTCCATTTGGATTAAACTTTAATAGTGCGAATTTTTTTTATCTTATATTTTTTTTTTTTTGGCAAAATTCTTTAATGACTACGATGACTATATGAATAACAAAGAAAAAAAAAGAGAAAACATGAGGGATTTCATGTCATAACATAAAATAAAATCATATAGTAATATAAAAAGTGAGTAAATTCAGCTGATTTTCAGCAGTTTCGAATTCGAAGAAATTTAAGCAATACAGATTATTGATACGATAAATCAGGTTGAGATGCATATAGCTTTACAGATATTATAAATATTTATATAAAATTCAAAACATAAAAATCAATAACAAAATTGTGCACCAAATACAATAAATGCGGCTGGAAATTACTACAGAATAAAGTGTTTAATCACCATGTAAATACAATGGCTTATACTTTGTTTAGCCCTGACGACCATCTGACTTCAATATCTTCAAGAAATTACAGATTAGCATTAGCATGAAAATACCACGGGTCATTCAAGAAAGTATGACAAATTGTAAAATGTCAAAAGAAGGAAAGAATTTTGTACCAGAAACGGGCTACAAAACAAACGTGAAACTTTTATCAAAACTTACTTTTTTTTTTTACTGTTATATATTTTTTTTTTTTTACATTAAAACCAATTTATAATGTATACGAGTATTTTCTTTTTTTTTATTTCTTATTTATGCTCCTTTTATGAAATTTTTAATTGTTTTTTTTTTTTATATTTTGAAATTGATATGAGATTTGCAGGCAATCGATTGCTTACATTCTGAATAAAAAAAAAACATTATTGATCACAACAAAACAATCTTACGTAATTTTTTTCTAAAATTTTACTCATTGCTTCTGTAGTAATCTTGAACTGGTTAAACAAAAAAAAGATAAAGTTCATATCCCAATAATTAAATAAATAATACAAAATTTTAATTTTTTTAAAATGTGTTGCAAACTGAACATTCCATAAGTTTTAATTTTTTTTTATGCGATGTATTTTCAGATTTATTTAGAGTAAACAATAGTTTTTCAATTCCGTAGACTCTGGGCTGCAATCTATTTCTTCAAACAAAATTTCAATGGCAAATTTTAGTTAGCAGTTTTTAGATTCAAAATTATGACAACAGTGATGCCATATTAAGATTATGATATTTATCAAACAAAACATTTCAGTGACCAAATTCTATATTAAGTAATATAATATTGATTGTATTTTTAGCGGGAATTAAATTATTATAATCTCAAAATAATAACTTAATTTACACACATTAATTTAATTAAAATACTAATTTAATTTACACACATTAATTTAATTAAAATACTAATTTAATTTACACACATTAATTTAATCAAAATACTAATTTAATTTACACACATTAATTTAATTAAAATACTAATTTAATTTACACACATTAATTTAAGTAAAATACTAATTTAATTTATACACATTAATTTAATTAAACTAATAATTTAATTTACACACATTAATTAAATTAAAATAATTTAATTTACACACATTAATTAAATTAAAATACTAATTTAATTTACACACATTAATTAAATTAAAATAATAATTTAATTTACACTCATTAATTTAATCAAAATAATAATTTCATTTACACACATTAATTAAAATAACAATTTAATTTACACATATTAATTCAATTAAAATAATAATTTAATTTACACACATTAATTTAATTAAAATAATAATTTAATTTACACACATTAATTTAATTAAAATAATAATTTGACATTCATTGCTGAATGGAAGGCGTTTCTTTTCTAAATGTCTCTCGTCACTTACATTTACACTCACTTGTGCGGTTGACACGAACTTACCAAGTAAAAAAAAGACCTTTTCCGCAAACTGCTTGAAAGAAGTAATAAATCCAACTCTTTTGGATGTTTTTTTTCACTTGTAAGAGATCCTGAAAATATAACATATTAAATTTAATAAATACAATAAAAGAAAATGTAATTTTTGCATTTGAAATTTCATTTAACTAATAATGACTATGTCGAAGATAATATAAATGACTATAACTTAGATGCAAATATTCATAAATGCGTGAAAAGTATTAAAATATTTTAAATAATAACCTTCCAAGTTCAGTTAATCCATTTTTTAGATTACTTTACTCTTTGTTTGGGACAGAGTGAACTACAAACACGACCTGTACCCTTCGATGGCAACTAAATGATATCCAGCAATCAGTACATAAACTAATATTAAATACACTTTTCCTATTATACAAAAAAAAAAAAAAAAATCTTTTCATTTCCATTCATTGTCATAACCAGGATACTATGGTATTTAATGAAAAGTAAATAATGTTAAACTAACCTTGACAGCTTCTGATTTGTGAATAAGTACAAATGGGGCATAGGTTATCCATACACAAAATAATGGATATTTACTAAATGTATTTGACCATTTTCGAAAAGCCGATATTATACCTGAAAAGTAAATATTGACAAGTTTCAAATGAATAAAATCTTACGAAAAAGGAATTAAATTTTTAAATTGAAAATATATACAAATATGTATATAAAATACATTATTACATTAAACAGTCAAAAATACGATGACTTCAATGCAAAATACTTGTAAAAATGTTCATTCATATATCAAATGTGAAGAAAATTATTGGAAATGAGTGCACGAAATAAGAAATATTTAATATATTTTAAATTTAGTTTTACTATTTCTACACAGTAACATTGGTAATAATATGATAATGATAATTTGAACAGAAAAAGAAAATTAAAACAAGGCTTATAATTCACAAACTTAAATTATCAAGTAATTTAATTTTAATAATAAGTAAATTAATGTGAATAAATTTCCTTCAAATATTGTTCTTCGTATACTGACTGTATCGTGATTAAATACTGCAATTGTTATAACTTTAAATTTACAGTACTGACATTTGTAAATAAATCTATTGTATAAAAGAATTATTCATAGAAATATCAATATATACATTGCTGACACTAAATATTAACATAGACATCAATAATATTTCATAAGAAAACTTAAATATTGTATGAAAATAACTGTGAGCTAATCTTAATCTAAATTGTATAAAGGCCAAGATATATAGTGAAATATACTTCGGTAAATGATATATTAAATTTCCACAAGTATATATAAAGACATATAACTATAAAGATTATAATAAATTGTAAATAAATATACTTGTATCATATAACTACAAATGATTATATAAAAAAATTGCAATGTTAATTAAATACTGTTTGCTTTTTAATAATGAATATATTTCAGCACATACCAAGATGCACCGCGTACTTCTTTCCAGAAATTTCAAAACCGTCGTAATCCAAAACCTCTCCCAGAGGATTGAAGAAGCTCCGTTGGTTGTTAGGGATGAGTTGATTGCACCGCTGTCTCCAATAAGACAGTTTGGCCAGCAGAGCGATGACGGTGATGGCCACACAAGCAACGATTTCTAACAGCATGTTGCAGTATTACAAAATTCAATAAAATATATTGCTATGTGAGATTATAAAAAACATTGGAATGCTTTGTACTGCTTCTAAATGCCAATTGGCTTTTTCACTTTAGAAAACAAATATCCTTGCAATTTTTATAAAAAAATTTTTGTCTGCCGATTAAATTGTGTGCAGCGGTATTAGAAAATGTGCCATGATCTTATATAAATAAAAATCTCTTATTATACAGGAAAAAAATGGTGATTCAAAGGGAAAAAATTTCAAACAAATTAATTTCTTTTTAAAGGATATTGTTTCTTATTCGACATTATATTTCCTTTAATTTTTTTGGTATTGATATTGCTTGATTCAGTTGTTGATAAAATGCATGCTAAAAAAAAAGTTGTAATTATAAAATAATGACGCATTGTTGAATTTTTTTTATCCCTTATTACTTCATTATTATTCAGTATTTAATACAAAGTTACCCATTGTTTCAATCTCGACTGTGTTTTTCTGATGACGAAAAAAGTTAACGTGGTTTAAACTGCTGGCTGCCGATTGGTGAATTATCGTACGAGTTTAATGAACACGAAATACTATTTTTTTTAAATTTTAATTAAATAATTAATCTAACATTCAAAAAACAATTGTGTACATTTAAAAAAATTCAAATTGATAGCAATTAGTATTCTTTTTCATCGTAATTGACTTTGTATGACGTTTGTCGCATTATAGTTCTGTAATTCATCCTTAAATATTGGTCAAATAGGAAAAAGAATGTTATTAGTTATATTTTTAATAACATGAATGAATTAGAAACAATGTATTTTCAAAACCTGATTCATGAAAAGATTCATAATCAGTTTTTGATTTGATAGTATATTGTTGACAGTAGATAATGTGATTTGATAGTAAAAACCTATTGTTGTTATATTACATTTGAACCAAAGTTCTTAAATTCTGAATTTAATTGTTATATTGTATTTTTTTTCTTATGAGACGAGTTTTGGCATTTTATTATCAGTAGAGATAAATGTATCTTATTGGAAAAATATATAATAAATCCGTCACTTATTGTGGGTAGTTATTATACACTCCATTAGTGTTTTGTACTAATGAGAACAGCCTGTCACTCAAATCTGATAGCATATATTCTTTATCACGTATAATGAGACTCAGGGATATTAACGACCTTCATAGGTCGAAGAAATTACAGATTTATTATAAACGTATTGATATACCACGCGTTGTTTCATAGTGATGAGTGACAGACCAGGAGCTCAGAATTGTCTACCCTAAAGAGAAGTGAGGGAACTGACCCCCTCACTTCAGAGATTGTCTTAAGTGAAAAATTTTGGTGTAGAAGGGGGAATGTTCTGCGACGAGTCGGCCAGAAGTGCTGTTTTTCTCCCCCCCTCTGAATTGACTGAAAAGGCTGGAGTTTACAAAGTGTGGTTTCGTGTATCACGCCTTATGACAATTAAGGTCTACTGCAGACCAGTGCACTAGATTCATCGTAGATACAATAACTCTTAAAATCTCCGAACTTGGAGTGAACTGCTCTTGTATATCTAATTTATATCCTTAATTTACATTTTTTTGAAAATAGAGTTCTGTATATAGATATATATACACAAGGCCGGATTTTCCTATAGGCTAACTAGGCTTCAGCCTAGGGCCTCAGGATCAAGAGGGGCCTACATTCAAATTGTTAGCAAAATTTAGAATTACACTATTCTAAAATTCTATTATACTATTCTTAGAATTACACTATTCTATTCTATTTCTTGTTTTAGTGTTTATTCTAACAATAAACACTAAAACATTGAATCGAAAGTAAGGAGAAATTCTATTCATTAAGTATTTTGTGCATCGAAATTGAAACCTTCAGAACCTAGATTTTGATGAACTCATAGAAGAATTCTGTGTGAAAAAGTTTAGTAAAGAAATTCTTCTAATCTACAACTTCGTTTTAAATGTATAATTAGATAGAATCAGTTCTTTAAATTAAATAACTATTAACATGAAATTTAATATGATATACAATTTGATATTTTCTTTTTTTTTTGTGATCTGGATTTTGTTTGAATAAAAACTCCCTCTTGGTTCAGTTTAAAACTTAAAATTTATAACAATTCAATTCATGCTTAAACTTTATATGCGAATTATTATGAAATAAATTTATCTGAATTGAATTTGCTTCAATCTTCAATGCATTGAATATATTTAATTTAATTTGATAGAAAGTATGATAATTTTATTGCCTATTTTATTTTCGTAGTCAAAGATTTTTATTATTTGAATTTTGTTTCATTGCAAATGTTGTGTGTTATGTTTGATTGGTTATTGTTAAAAGTACTATATGGTGCTGAGAATAAATGTCCAAATAAGTGTTCTCGACTTTTTTTATTTATTAACCGTGCCACATTTTTTTATAAGATTAGTACCAATCACAACATGTTTCATTTAACATATTTATATATATTACAGTAAGGATGTATTTTATTTTCTCTCATGTAATTTACAAACACTTAAAAGTGGGAGGTGAAAGGGCCTCATAAGTGGAATAGCCACAGGGCCTCTTTTCATCTAAATCCGGCCCCCGTATATATATATATATATATATATAATTATTGTAAATAAAATTTAGTGTTCCCATGAACCTGAAAGAGGTCCTTTTCTTGAAGCTGTTATAAGCCGAGAGGTTACAACATATTATTACGGTTTTCATAAACTACAATCTTAGAAAGTGAATATGAATTGAAAAAAATCAATGCAATTAATGTTAATTTCCTAATTTTTCTCTTCATGAGTTTAGCCACTTTGACACTGCTGATTAACGAGCGTTTTATTTGGAGGTATATTGAAAATATTAAATTATTCATCACCTTATTACGGTGGGACTTTTCTAAAGTAATCTGCTTCTATTAAATATACGTCTATTTTTATGTGTATAAAAAATTGAGCATAATTATCGGTCATGTTTACTTGCTTTGGTGGGTTTTTTTTAAGACGATAAGTAATCCTCAGAATATTTAATATGTATTAGTATTATAATTTTGATGAATGTAATATTAATTTTTTTTTTGTATTAGAAAGTATTTAGTAAAAGTCCTTTACTAAATACAGCAGGAAAAACAATTCATTTATTATTGTCATTATTTTGGTCAAAAAGCAGGGGAAAAACAAAAAATAATCTATGTAAAAACAATCAACAAAAAACATTTTTTTAATCGAATATACTTCTGTTTGAAAGAACAGTTCCTTCAAGGAAAAATATATTAATACATTAAAAAATAGGTCAAATGTTAATAAATAAATTAACATTGTATAGAATTTTTAGGGAAAAATAATGCATTTTTTAAATTACTTACTTATGAATGCTCAATTATTTTTAAAAAGGGCTGCATTAATTTGTGGTTATATTATCTCTCTTGGAAATCCCATTGCAAAAAATGGCTGGTAAGATACGGAAAAAGAATTTTCTGATTATAAAAGTGTTTATGAATTATTTTATCATGTTAATATTCAAGACATGGGTGGGAAAACCTTTTTCAATTTTACAAGATGTTCAAGAATCATTTAATTTTATTCTTCAGACAAATTTCATTAAATTATTTCAAATGAAATTTCTTAAACGTTTACCAAAAGGCATCCCTTGTATGAATTTAAAACAAGATTTAAAATTTTAATTAATGTTATATTCAGGGTAGTTTAACAAAAACCACTAAATTAAATTATCAATGGTCTGAACTCCACAAAATATAGTTTATATACATTCCGAATATTATAAGAAAAATAAATCCAAACAAAATACGCGCAGAATATAACATGTGTGTGTAATTAAGCTGGAGCATAAAAGTTTCCTTTCGATATATAGTATATACAGAATATAAAAGAAGTGTAAAATTTTTAGTAGTATTCAATAAATAATTTCAGATTCTAATTTAAGATTTAATTGCGTACATTTTGTTGAATGTTACTCAAATTTCCACTTTTCAGCGGTTTTGTTTTTCTAGTGCAGAAATAGAAATTGCAGAGAGATAAGATAAATAAATAATTAGTTTTTCTTAACGATATAACTAAAAATAAGAAATTAAGAAATATATTTATCACCTTCAATGTTATTCTTACTCAGACTGGTTTTACATCATTTAATACTGTCTTTTTAAATTTATCTGATTAGTATGTCAGTATTTGTTTTAACAATTCTAATAAATTTAAAAGTATTTGCTTCTGTGAGATACGCGTGCGTAACTTTTTCCAAATGTTTTTGAAATTGTTCTTGAAGCGTTCTTTCCAAATTATTTCCATTGAAATTATTATTTAAACATTTTAAAAAATGCATCCTATCTATAGGAAGTTAAAACAAGTTTTTCAATTCAAGGCAAATTTATAGCAAATAAAACATACAAAATATCTATTTGTATTAAAAATATCAATGAACTTAATAAAATTTTGCATACATATTAACTATGTATAGCATAAGAAAAAAAAAAGAAATCCAAAAACAAAAAATAATCACGTATATAGTATATTATTATGTTATATATTATATACATGTATATGTACATTAGGAAGGGAGCATAAAACATTTCTTCTCGATATTGTTATATATAAGTATATAAAGAAAATATAAGAAATGCAAAAACAATATTTTCCTTTTCAAATTGGGGGTTTAAATTAGTAAAAGTAATGAAAATAATGCAAATTTTCAATTTCCACTGTTTTTCTTTTTTTTTAATTATCAGTGTGAACATGATATTGTTCTGGTTAGGGTCCGTGATGTTATCTGAAAATGAGGGTATTGTACAGGTATGAAATGAGGTATGAAACAGTATTGTATATCATTTTTCATTAGAAGAACCATACTGCCGTCCATTTTTCAATTTTAGGTGCTAATCTGTTTCACTGAAAGAAACCTTGGTTGAAATTATTTTATGGATAAAATATCAAAGTCTGGAATCTAAATAACATGCAAACTAAGTCATAAACTACAATGTTTTAAAAAATTGAATTTTTAAATTTCAGCGGTAAAAATCAAGTAAAGGATTTGGAGAACGATAAACGATGAAAGACAGTGTAATTGCCTTTTTTCCTGAAACATGAATAAAATAAACATATTTGTAGGAAAATTTGAATTTAGACAATAGAATAAAACGAAGAATGTAATTAGTAGTCGAAACATAGTATAATAAACCGTATTTCGTCAGATACTTGCCCAAAACTTCCTTTAAATTAACAAAAAATATGGGCATTTTATACTGCTTTTGCCTTTCAATGATTACTTTGTTTCTTTTAGAAACCTTAGCAATAACTTTTACGGTATTAATGACATATTATATGAAAATAATTTGTTCAGGTGATTCATAACAAATTGTTTTAACCTGTTGTTCCCAAAGAGTGTTCTAAATATTAAATTTGAAGTGAGTATTAATTCCTGTTCCGATTTCATCTATCTTTAAAACCGGGCTTAACCTAAACTGGATGGTAAATGTGAGAGATCTTCAAAATTACACAGGAATCAAACGCAAATATTGCGAATCACTCAATTGTGGTAATACAATTTGGAAAGAACAATCTCCCTGCAGAAGAAGTGGTATCTAAAGAGAGATTTGCAGATCTTCCCAGAGGAGCACAGATGCTTTCCAGTTTTTCTCTTATATTCCAAGAATTTCTTGGCCTACAGGTTAAGCATGCCGTTTAAATCATTCATCCTTGTTTTGCGTGTCGGTCTTACAACCGAACCTCCACATTTTCTGAAACTCAGAGCATTTATGTGACACTCTGTTTGACCCCCTAATGCAATACTAATAACACTGACTAGACAATTATAAATAACCAAAATAACATAAATTATATTACCCATTCAACATGGTTCCGAAATAGTATAGGGTGATTTTCTTAATTTGTCTTGAAGCTAAAGGATTTATTTAGATTAACTACTAAATATATTTTGTACCGCTTGTTTGAAAAAAAACCAAAAAAAATTTAGTAAGTAATTTTAAAAAAAGTTTTTCTTGGTGATTCGTAATATAGTGCAGATACATAATGGTTCTAAAATGATGCACTAAGTAAAAGAAAAATAAAAGTAAGTACAAAGTTTAATTTATTGAGTCTTGAGGTTTCATTATACTTCGTTATCCGCTATGGCACTACACTTACATGAAAATATGGTTTTTTCTTCTTTAGGTATACATCCTTTCTGAAATGTTAATAAAAGGAGATAAATTTAAGGATATTTGAGTGACTATGATTAAAACCGATGATTAATAATAATAATAATATTTTTAAAAATACGGTATTACATGTACTTATGTTTATTTTATTATATTTTCAAACATTATTTTTAATTTTTTCTGATCCTTTTATAAATGACATTATTACTTTATCTGCATTCATATCCTCAAATTGTGTGCTTTTATGAAATTCAAAATAAATATAAAAAATTAAAGTATCCAGAGAAGCAGGTTAATAAATGGAAAATATTTCTATAGTACTAATAATTAGCATAAAAACAATACAGTTATTAAAATTAAAAAAATAGAATTTTATTAATTAAAGTAAATTATTTATAGCAAATAGCTTTTTAATATGCTTTTAAATAAAAAAAAAATACTTCTTTTTGTTTGTTTTAAATTAATATAAATTTATAACATACATTCTTGAAAAATAAATTAACATTAAAAGTAGTCATGTTCATTCATAGCATATTTGTTTCTAATCATCAAAACAAATTATGTTCAACAATTTTTAAGTAACATTTAAAATTTACATTTATTATTATTATTTTTAATTTGTTATATATAATATGTAATGGGCAAATGCTTTTTATAAGAAATTTAGAAAGAATTAATTTTTAGTTCACTTTTCTTGATATATTTTAAGGTAGTTTTTGATTTTGTACAATGCTGTAAAATCTTACTACCAATGATTTATATAGAAATTAATTTGAACATTTTCATCATTAATATGTAAAGTTTTTAAAATTTAAGCTAACTGTTTACTTTCCTTTTGGTTATATTTCTGTTTTCCTTTCAATTTCTTAAAGAATAAATTGAAAAAAAAATTATGTTTTGAAATTTATACTAAGCAACTGAATTTTTTTCGGTCATACTTCATTCATTCGTGCTTTTGCTTAATTATTATTCTTAACACATATATAAAATAAAAAAAATTTATTACACTTAATACTACATAATCATTTAGTAAGACATATCAGGTGTTCATTAAAAAATTTATAAATTCTTTTCCTTCATGTGGCATTCTTCTTTTCACTTTCGGTCAGCCTTAAAAAAAATATTAAATTTAAATAATTAATTACTATGTGTAATAGCGATAACTTTATCCTTAATAATAATAAAATAAAATAAATTCATTAAATGTAGATGAGCCAATAATTATTATTAAGTTATATGTTGTTGTTGTTGTTAAGCTATCCCCTTGATTTAGAATCCTAAACCAAGTCCAGTAGATCATGCTGCATCAATAGATCGTAAATGGTCTTCCCCATTGCCTCACAGAGGCACCAATACAATCGATGAGATGAGAGGGAGACGCGATGGCCGATGACAAAGGGTATATGTCTTCTCGTCTCCATTGAAGGTCAAACTCTTAGTGTGGCCAGTCCTTAGTCTAGCTGAAGCCATTTGAGCAGATCTAGGACAGGAGCACTACAAGGACATACCAGGATATTTAGCGGCGTACCATGCATGAATGGGTGGCGACCTCCAAGCGGTATTCACTCTGGCTAAAGTCATGGAATGAACCTCTGAAGCTAACAGATTGGATGAAGAAGCTTTGGGAAGTTCGCAAACTTTCCTATCGAGCAGATCAGCAATTTCATTTCCATAGACGCCCACATGGGAGGGAATTCACTGCTAGCAAACCGATCCGATTTTGTATTTTATATAAAGATAAATAGACAAATCTGATATCTTAATAAATCAGAATATATAAGCATGATTAATATTCCAAAAGGATAATTATCTATACAATAAATAATTCTGTTTATTACATTCCCATTAAAGTTCCTTTTATCATATGCTGTACAATATTCATGTAAATTTCATTAAATTGAAGTTACAAATTATATATATTACCTCAATTTATAGCACAAATTGAGTCTTAATTAAAGTCTTAATTAAAGTCTTGAGTCTTATTTAATTGAAGTCTTAAATTAAAAAAAAAAAAAAATAAGCAAAAATATCCAAATAAATATTCTCAAGATCCATTTCCTTTCTCTGCACTCTTTTTAAACTATGTCATGTTTCTTTAAAATTAATTAATTCATTTTAAATCTATTTCAGAGTTGTTAGTTGTTATACATTATAAGAAATGTTCATTTTAAAGAATATTGCTCCATATAATCTGAAAAGTTTAAACGCATGAAACTAGCACAAAATTATATGTAAATAATAAGTAATTTAATCAAAATTTTAAAAATTTGCACATAAATAAATCTGTAAGACTCATATATTCTTTTAATGAATAATGAAATTGCCATTTGTTTTGTATTTACATCTTTTTAGTAAACAATCTTGATGAGCAATCAACGTGAAAGAACAATTTTTTAAAGGATTTTCTTGCTTACATTAGCTTATTATTTAATTTATCACATTAACATTATTTGACTTATTATACCATCTATGTCATGCAAAATGAATATGTAAACTGTCATTATATCATTTAATATTCCATACTGAAACTGATGCATATTTTTTTTTATTCTCAAAAGCTTGTTAAAGGAATATAATGTAGAACAAAATAATCGAAATGTGAAGCAATATTATTTTCTAGTTGTCGTTATCTTTATTATAAAAGTGGGTAAATTCTCACAATCGACTAAATTGAAAAACTTTTTATTCAGCTTAAAATTTAATATACATGAAGTACCCAATTGATCTTGAATTTGGAATATTATTCAGTGGGAGTGGATATTCTTTTCAGCAAATTAATCTTAATGCTTATAAATCAATATACAATAAAAAAATTAAAAATGTTTTGCTTATAAATTTTATTTATTATATATGTATATATATATATATATATATATATATATTATTTGAAGTTAGTTAGATATTCAAACATTATTATAGGCAAAACTTATTATGTTTTATGAATGAAATTTTATTAAGCTTGAGCAAATTATCATTTGAATTTTAGAATTAATTAGCATTAATTATAGTTATGTTAAGGGACAATTGCATTATAGAATATTTTTAATATAAAAAAATAAATTGGAAAACTTACATTCGAGATTCGTAGAAGATTGCATATGTGTTTTCGTTGCTCATCATCGTTGATGATCCCGCTGATAAATAAATATGTTTTTTTAAAGTAAATATGAATTCTCTATGAATCGTAGACTAATCTAACATATATTTTAATTTATTTAAATGAAGTTTATAGTGTTTAATTTCTGCTTCTCATGTTTCACAATTAGTCTAATTCCTTATCGCATTTTTGCCATATTGATTTTACGTTTGTTATCAAAATCGCTTTCAAATCGCATGCGCAGTAGTGCAATATTTCCGATATGCATGCGTAATAATGCAATGTTTCTTATGAGCATGCCCACTAGAAGACAAAAATATCGGATGATAAAAAAACGTTTTGGTAAAACTCTCTATTAAAGGCATGTCTTGCCTTTATGAAGTAAACTGATGTGATACATTTGATTATTAATGAAGGCAAACGAAATATATGTCCATTACTACAAATGCAGGAAGCTACAACTATTTAAAAACGTATAGTTTAAATTTGAAATGGCTAATAACTTTTCTTATCTTGGTTTCTTATCTCTTTCCACCATTAACACTATAAAAGACATAGGTATCGAAATAAAAAGGCGTATTTTTGCAGTTAATGGCTGTCTCCATGATCTAAGAACTTTCTTGATTCAAAATTAATTAAGGGGTATACAAATATTATGTTACATAAAGCAATCGTTGCACTTGTGCTCATCCATGTATATGAGACTTAAGACTTTGATTAAATCACAGGCTGAACAGCAGGGCCGGATTTAGATGAAAAGAGGCCCTAGGCTATTTCACTTACGAGGCCCTTTCACCTCCCATTTTTAAGTTTGTAAATTACATGAGAGATAATAAAATACATCATTACTGTGATATACCTATATCAATATGTTAAATGAAACAGGTTGTGTGTGACTTTATAAAAAATGTGGCACGGTTAATAAATAAAAAAAAGTCGAGATCCAAAATAAAAAAAAATAAAAATAAGAAATAAATTTTACACTGAATTTGGCATGTTCTATCCACTCATTTGCAAAATAATATAAATCATTCTTAAAAATCTAAATCTAATCTACCATTCTAATTATCTATATTTTTGCCCTCTCCAACAAAAGACTCATTTATTTTGCCTACTTTCATACATTTATAGCGTGTACTATGGTGCCCAAGGCATCAAGTACTCTTACAGATTTAAATTTCATTAATATGTGTAGAAGCATTAATAATTCTTTTTCTCCTTATAATATAAATATAATACTTTTTTTTCCATTACTATCATTTTAGATATATATTACTGTGGCCGATACCAATTATTTTTTTTTTTTCAAAAACTCTGTATTTATTCTTCCAAATTTATTTCATCGCCTTCAATGCACAACACAATGCACTTATGGCAACTTTTTTTCCAATCCTCAATGCATGCTAAAAATCATCGGCAGGGATGGCCTTCAAAGCGCGCGGTGATTCACGTTGAATCTCTTCAATAGATTCAAAACGGTGTTCCTGGAGTGGGCTTTTGAGTTTAGGGAATAACCAGAAGTCGCACGGTGTAAAATACGGTGGTTGTGGAACGATATGGGTTTCATTTTGTGGCGAAAAAGTCACGAAGAATCAACGCAGTATGAGCTGGCGTATTTAGTGTTTTCGGTACCAATCCAGATTTGACGCGTTCGAGGCCCAACATGGAATTGACCGATCCTTTTGAAATTCTGAACATCAGCAGCAAGGTCTCTAATTGTACATCGACGCTTTTCAAACACCAAATCTTTAATTTTTTGGATGTGAACTCCGTCGGTTGAGGTTGATGGTCGATTGGACGGCTCTTCGTCTTCAACTCGTTCTCTGCCTTATTTGAACTGTTTATACCACTTGTAAACATTTCTTTCCGATATAGGAATGCTCACCGAATACCTTTTGCCACATTCTATACGTTTGAGTAAACAAAATTTAATGCAAGTTCTTTGTTCAATGAATTCAGACACTTCAAAAATCGCCGGAATCAGTTTTAGCGTCTCACAATGCCGAGCGTACCTCGAACACTAATGAATATTTTGACGTCAAATTTTACACAGATGTCAAGGACAGTGTCAACAACCTACAACAAAAAATGAAATTCTATAACCCTGAGATTTTTCAATTGAAATTTGGTCTTTATTTTTGGACACAGTAGTATAATATACCACCTAAATTGGGGTTCCACAATTCATGTGAACGTGGAAATATTCGAAGAATGAAACCTAAATTATGATATATGATTAAGTGTCATTATACTTTAGAAATAAGAAAAACAGATATGCAATTTCCCTCCCCAGTTTCAAACAATTTGACCTTAAAATTACTAGTGATTTTTAAAATAATGTCAAATATTGACAACTTTGAATTAAAGTGTCATTCAAATTTCGACTCTACTCTGTTGGAAAATAGAGAAAGACATAGAGCTGTACTTTATTTTTAAACTGATTCCCAGATATGCTTTTTTCTGAAGCATCATCATTGTATTCCTACTTTATGTTAGATTATTATATAGTTAAATGTTCATTGAATGAACATTTTCTGGTTATTTTTTCAAAAATTAGTTGTCTATAATTTTTATTTGAATTGTCTCTTTAATTTTTATATCTTAAATTTTCTAATTTTTGAAATTTTTACTTTTATTTTATATATACTTATTTTTAAATCAATTGTTTTACTCATCTCCTTTTCTATCTTAAATTTAACCTCAGGCTCTCAATAATAATAATAATAATTAGAGGACTTCTTTTTTTTACTTAACTTTTATCAAACAATCAACGAGCAATCCTACTTACCTCTGCAGCTCAAAATAAGAGAGGTCGCTAAGTGACCAAGATACATCGCCAACTCACAACACAAAAATATTAAATGCTTCATAATAAACTTACTAGTTTTCACATCAAAATATTATTCTTATAAAATAAGTAATTCTCAACGGGAAAATCGCTCAAAAATATTTTATTACTACCAAAAAAGTTAAACAATCAACACAATTTTTGTTATACATTCATTGATCTTACATTATATTCAAGTTTTACTTACATAATTTCATTTTCACTAAATTAAATCAGCAATTTAGTTTCTTTTCACTTTTTACAACTCAGTTAATTCTTTGTGGTTCTCTACAGAACACTATTATAACTAAAATTTCAGAAATTAATTTATCTATCTATATATATTATTCATCTATCTACTTTTGGTATATATATATATACCAAAAATAGATAGATAAAAAATAGATAATATATATATATAGATAGATAAATAGATATATATATATATATATATATATAAATATATAATATATATATATAACAAAAGAAATTGCTGCTTACCTCTTTTTTTAGTACCTACAGTAAAGTGTAAAGGTTTCCAAAATTATTGGTACTGAGAAAGCAGTTTATTTACTTTGGCCAGAAGAAAATTGCATTACAGCCAATTTCAGATTATCGTCGTTAAACTTTTCACCCATTGACAGTTCATCCTCAACGTTAGATTCGGAGAGATTCTCCCTTTAAAAAGAAGGGCAAACGTTCGCAATCTCTTATTTGGTATAAATGAGCTGCTTTAAAAAGTTGCGAAGCATTCTGCCATTGGAGATCTTTCACAGTTTCCGTGTACAAGAACAGCAGCAGGTTCCGGAGGGTATCGGCATCTAAATCAGGAACATCTATGAACTCATTCTCCCTCATTTCTTTGTCAAACATACGTCTGAACACAGGAGATCTTGCGCTGACAATATTTCTGTGAATAGGGAAGAATTCTCCTCCAGTTCGCAGGATTGCATCACTTAGTACTCCATCTTCAAGTAAACCTTTTAACGCATTTTTCAGAGAACGGGATGCGCATGAAAAAGTAGAATGGTCTTTCTCTTCCTCATTAGAAGTCTCGGGTTTACTTTCAATCAAATCAATAGCTGATGGAATCCTTGAAAATAATTTATCGCGAATGTTTTTAAAGGTCTTCCTCGTACCATAAGAAATAGAAGACTTATTCACATTCATGGTGAATTTGCTTTGCTTTTCCAGAAGATGTAGAATAAGAATATTCAACAGGCTTTGAAATAAATCCTTCCCAATCTTGAAGGTGCATCGTAGTAGCAGCACATCATTTTTAAGAAATGGATCTTTATTAGCTATCAATTTGCTTTTAGAAATAATAGAAGAACATCCATAAGTTTCCTTTGGATATTCCATGCGCCGTCTGTCAGTAAGACAATCCACTTCTCTTCCACGGGCGTCCAACACTGAAATGGAAAAGCTGATGGCATAATTGCAATCACGGCATTTCTCTAGTGTTGGGATATATGGTTACTTCCTCTTTATTTTTATACTCATATAAGCCCAAATCTAAAGATATCTTCGGTTCTTCATTTGTGGGAGACTGCCAAGAAAGAATTTTTGCTGTCGCACAAGTAAAGAGCTAAAATCTCTGATGGACCATATAAAAGAATTTTGCTCCACCCTCAGTTTAGAGCATGCAAAGCACATGTCAGCTGATGCAGACCGTACTCGGTTTTGTCCTTGGGTCTTCCACATTCGACATCGAATGGTGAGAATATCTCTTGATGAAACCTTCCTCCATTTCTCCCATAAAGGCTCATCCAATTCGAACAAATAAGAATAAGTACGGTATGGCTTCCTTTTTAAAAACATCGTGGTCTTTTTTCGAAATTAGGACAGATCCATTGTCAGCAAGTACAGCAATCTCGAAAGCTATTTCAATGCTTTTTGGCCCTGTCTCCTTGTTGCCTTCCCGTACAAGAAAACAACCAAACTCGTCGTGTTCTTGCAAATCGATATACCATCTTGTATTTCCCATCGATTTCACTATAAATGATGGACTAAACAGATTCAAACAAGTCTGAGGAGAAAAATTGTCGATTGTCCAAATAAACGTAAATGGTGCTCGCTGAGATTCTGCAATTGAATTTCGCTCCATTATATGATACTTTCAGCTGTTAATGTTGAATTTAAATTATCGACACTTAGTTATTCTTACATTTCTACCCATCTGAGTGATTTTTCTATTTTCAAGGTATTTTGTAGTCGGCGTTTCGTCTAATGTAATCAGATAAAATGATGCAATGCATTATCTCGTACCTTTGGAATTGTGCGATAGCTGATAATCTAAATAAAAAAAAAAAACTATTGTTTCAGAATAAAATTCATTTAAAATTCCAAATATATTCTTCCTCTTTCACTTTCCTTTTCTGTTGTTATCTATCTTTTTAGTTTCACATCTTAAGCCGTTTCACTGATAAATTCAAAGCTTTTAAAAATAAATAATGAAATATACTTTCAATACAGAATTATTACATTACCCCTACAATTAGTTCAACTATTCATTTTAAATATGCTGATTTGGAAAATTCTAGTATGCAAACATATAGCTGATAAATTTGTAACTTAGTCTAAGAATCACTGCATTGGTATGCAAAACTTTTCTAATGATAAATATTTTATAATTTACAATAACATTCAATTACAATATTTTGTTTATGTTTTGAAAATCATAATTTCATAGCTTAATATGTTTATTTCTATCTGAAGTTTCATCATTCCAAAAAGATCACTGAGAAATTCAACCCTATTAAAAAAAAAATAAAAAAGTATACTTTTAATACAGAGTTTTTACATTATCATTACAATTAGTCTAACTGTTCATGTTAAACATGCTGATTTGGAAAATTATACCTAGGAATTAGACTAGACCAGACATCTACGAAAATACCAGTATGACCAAAAAAAAAAAAAAAAAAAAATGTTGAGGGGAAACCAGAAATATATATTTAAAATGATAGTAATGGAAAAAAAAAGTATAATTATATTATTAGGAAAAAATAATTTTAATTATATTATTATATTATAAGGAAAAAAAAAGAATTATAATTATATTATAAGGAAAAAAAAAATTATTAATGCTTCTACACATATTAATGAAATTTATATCTGTAGGAGCATTAGACAAGACTAGTTAGCACTAGACTCATTCTATCTACAAAATAGATTAAACCAGACCTACGAAAATACCAATACGTTAAAAAATGTTGAGGGAAAAATCAGAAATACTGCTGTGTCCAAAAAGCAAAACCAATTTTCAATTTAAAATTCCGGGGCTTATGGAATTTCAATTGTTTTTCTTTTTTAGGTTGCTGGCACTGTCCTTGGCATCTGTGTGAAATTTCACGTCAAAATATTCATTAGTGTTTGAGTCACGCTTGGCTTTGTGAGCTTAATATGTTTATTTCTATCTGAAGTTTAAAAAAAAAAAACTGATTCCAGCGACTTTTGAAATGTCTGAAATAACAGAGCAAAAAGAACTTGCATTAAATTTTGTTTGCGGAAACGTATACAATGTTGCAGAAGGCATTCGGTTAGCATTCCTATAATGGAAATAAATGTTTAGAAGTGGTACAATCAGTTCAAAGAAGGTACAGAACGGTTGAAGACGAAGAGCCCTCTGGTCGACCACCAACTTCAACCGACGGAGCTCACGTCCAAAAATTAAAGGTTTGGGGCTTGCAAACCATCGATTTACAATTAGAGACTTTGCTGATGATGTTGGAATTTCAAAAGGATCGATCAATTCCATTTTGGAGTCAAAAACGTCAAATCTGGATTGGTACCGAAAACACTAAATGCGCCAGCTCACACTGCATTAATTCTTCGTGACTTTTTCGCCAAAAATGAAACCCATATCGTTCCAAACCACCGTATTCACACCGGGCGACTTCTGGCTATTCCCTAAACTCAAAAGACCACTCCGGGGACACCATTTTGAGTCGATTGAAGATATTCAACGAGAATCGGCGTGAATTTTATGTTAATAGTTATTTTATTTAAGAATTGATTCAATCCACATGTGTAGAATTTCTCCTTATTTTCGATTCAGTGCTTTAGTGTGTACTACTTTTAGAATAGTGTAATTCTAATTTCGCTAACAATTTGAATGTAGGGCCCCTCTTGATCTTGAGGCCCTAGGCTGAAGCCTAGTGAGCCTATAGAAAATTCCGGCCTTGCTGAACAGTTGGCCATCAGCGAAATTCTCTTAGAAATATGTTTGTCACTATGTATATAATACTTAGTTGCGTAGGCAACGGTTTAATTTTGAATTATAAAAGTTTTTTACGGAGGAAGATATCATTATATTCAATATAAGATGTATGCGTTGCAGGTGCCACGTTTGTCAATCGACGCTTCAACCTTGAAATTTAGGATATTCGGCTGAATACATTTTGGAACTAGAACTAGGGCGACGATTTACCAATTGTGTGGAGGCCGATTGTAAAGTTTTAACAGTTTCTAACTGGAAAACGTTCGTAAAACAGAGATTGGAATGGAAGAAAGTTCTCCAGAAGACATTGGCCCACCATGGGCTGCGGTATCAATAGAAGAAGAACAGTAATATGTCTGCACATATTATGTAATTGGAAGGAGGCGATATATTAAATGAAATTTAATAGTTTTATGTAATGCTTTGTTATGGAGGTATAACAATTGTTTTATTAAAGAATATTAAAATTTTTAGAATGTGTCTTCTGATAAGAGCGACAACTAACATTTAATATGTCTATAATTAAAATAAGGAATAATGTATACATTTCATACAGAAAAAGATTACATTTTTTTATTTTAAATTTGAAAATGTATTACAAGATTAGTCCAAATTGTAATGAAACTTTTTATCTTATCTTATAATACAAAGTGTTACGAAGCCAGTCCAAATCCACGCGCTGTCACTTGTTGTTGTTGTGCCTCTGTCGAAACCTGATGCGAAATGGTTGCGATGACTGGAGAGTGAGGTTCATGACCGGCAACACTTTGTCCCTCGAGTCAGAGAGTGAATGGAGAAGTTTCTCAAAATGTGACACACCATGGTCTTCACCTCCATCTCTCCGAACCACCGTCCTGTGGGGAAAACAGCAATCTTTATGCATCAACAGAGAACTTGATGCATTCTACAGTGTGTATAACTATTGAAATACAAATAGAAACAATTCTACATGACATGTTTATTTTTCCGAAATGAAGCATTTTTAATTCTCTTGCAATTCATGTGTTATACGAATAACATAGTTTAAAGTGCGGAATCTGTATGATGGATAACCGCGAAAAGGAAGCATTAAAAATCGTTTTAATGCTTTCATGTTCAATGCACACCCTGTAAATGTAACTTCAACAAAACGTATTATTTTATAAGCAAACCTTTAATTTGTAGGCAAAGTACCAATCTATTGTTATCTAGTGAGTTTAGAAATTGTCTTCTAATAAATATTCTTCCACATATAGATTAATGAAAATGTCAAAATTGATTACAAATTTAAATATTATCTTTAAATGAAGGTTTATTACCTCTAAGGCAGTTTCATATTAAATTAAAAACGTACATTTTTAGTGAATTACTTTTTATTTAGAATTACTTGTTTTAACAAATATTTTTTTATTTCTCTGAAGAAAAAAATTACTTTATAATTTTACAAATATAAATTTTTATCCAACCCTTGGATTTTTATTTTCCCATAATTTTTTTTTTAGTATATGGAGTTTAGATACAATTAAACTCATTAATATTTTAGTGTATGTATCAAACTCATAAAGAAAAAACAATCTGAAATTATTTAAGAATTTAACAATATTAATGATTAAAAATCTTCAACATAAAATGACAATTATTTGTATAGTTTGCATAAATAATGTTTTTCATATTTCAATCTTTCATTCTGAAGTAATGTCACAGGTGAGCTAAAACGTTCACAGGCTGGCACATAACTCACATACTAATAGTGCAACAGCTATCAAATTTATACACGTGTCTTTTGAAGGTTAGGGCTAACTAAAAATCATATGGATTTAATACTAGTAGCACCACCTATGTGTCAGCCTAAGAAATTTTCAGCCCACATGTTATGCTTGTGGGTGTTTTTTTTTTTTTTTTTTTTTTTTTTTTTTACTTTAATTTACTTACCAGAATCAGTTTAAGTCTATACATTTGTATTAAAATTCAACTTTTGTGCATTTGAAATTCATATTTCCCCGAAAATTTAGGTTTATCCATTAATTTTTTTGGTTTCAGTCCTTACCTATACAATTCTAGCTCCAGCTCCAAAAGGAACGTAAGCAAACTCAGGAATCTTATTTTTGTTTTCTGGAAAAAACCTTTCCGGATCGAATTTCTCGGATCAGGAAAAACATCTTCATCTCTGTGCAGAAAGTATGTCATCACAATAGCGGAAGTTCCTTTGGGTGTGGTATAGCCACCTGGAAAATGCACATTTTTCACTACTATAAATTGTATGAAAGATTGGAGTAAAATAATAATTGCTATAACAATCATTAGTTTTGATCATATTATATTATACATACTACTGCGGCCGAAAAGTAAGACCAAGTTTTATTTTCTTCAAAAACTCTTTATTTATTCTTCCAAATTTATTTCATCGCCCTCAAAGTAATCCCCTCCAGACACAATGCACTTATGCCAACGTTTTATCAATTCTCAATGCGTACTAAAAGTCATTGGCCAGGATGGCCTTTGAAACGCACGCCGAAGTTGAAAAGTTAAAATCGACTCAAAACGGTGTCCCGGGATTGGTCTTTTGAGTTTAGGGAATAGCCGGAAGTTGCAGAGTGCTAAATCAGGTGAATACGCTGGTTTTGGAACAATAAGGATTTAATTTTTGGCGAAAAATTCACAAAGAATCATTACAGTGTGAGCTGGCGCATTATCGCGGCAAAATATCTTTTAAAATGGAATTGGCCGATCGTTTTGAAATTCCAACATTATCAGCAAGGTCTCTAATTGTAAGTCGATTGTTTGCAAGCACCAAATCTTTAATTTTTTTTACGTGAGCTTCGTCGGTTGAGGTTGATGGTTGGCCAGAGCTCTCTTCGTCTTCAAAGAGTTCTCTGCCTTCTTTGAACTGTTTGTTTATACCACTTAACATTTCTTTCCAATATAATTTGCTCAACAAATGTCTTCTGCAACATTCTATACGTTTCCGCACACGAATATGCATTCCGCAAACAAAATTTAATGCAAGACATTTTCAAAAATCACCGAAATCACTTTTAACGTCTCACAAAGCCAAGCCTAACTCAAACACTAATGATTATTTCGGCGGGAAATTTCACACCGATGTCAAGGACAGTGCCAAAAACATAAAAAGAAGAAAAAATGAAATTCCATCTATCCGGGAAATTTAAATTGAAAATTGGTTTTACTTTTTGGGCATAGTAGTATTAATAGGTTATAGTAAGTAGTTTATAATATATATATTTTAGTTAAGTTAAGTAAAAATTATAATAAAGGTCCTGTTTTTAAAAAATATCCAGTTTTTCGAAATTTTTTTTTTATCCATTGGCTACTTTTGATCAAAATTCAGCAAAAAACTATGGAAAATGTGTATATGGATTTATTATATGTTTTATATGTTATGTTAATTTGTTTATATATATATATATATATATATATATATATTGCATGCATATCTATTGTTACTTGTATTAGTTGAAATGTTGATTTAATGTGTATTGTTCCAAATAATACGATTTGAACTACTTTTGCATATTTTAGTTTCTTCATAAATATGTCTGCCAAACAGAGGTACAGAAGGGTATAATCGATTACATTCCTGGAACATTATATATTTATAGTTGACATACAAAAAAAAAAAAAAATAAGATTAAATAAAAAACATAAATTTTTCGTCTTCAATAATAGTGATAGGAACCAGTCATACTTTTATACATTACTATTTATTGATTTCTTTTTTATTATTTTCAGTTTCAAAAAAATTTGCATTATATTGAAACATACAAAATCTAATTTTAATTAGTTTTTTTTTTTAGATATACAAATTTGTTTTGGGACATGGATAACTACTATTTAAACAGGACTTAGTAACAATTATAAATTACTTTTTAAGAGATATGGCAACAGTTGGATCTTGTTTGAAATAATAAAGTATAACATCTAAAATGGAAATTTATTTTCGATTATTGTAACAGCTTATACATATATAAACAACTATACAACTAACATATTTAACCATTGTAGTTTTTCGATTAGGTAAAACAAGTAATATGTTTTCAAAATACTATTAATAATATTAATTTAGAATGAACGATTATTGTCTCGCATGCGTCAAATAATGTAAATTTGTTCGGACTTCGACTTTTCAATTTCAAACAGTGACATTCCCTCATTCACAATGTAAATGCTGAGCAATATTTAGACGGTTTTATGGCTGCTTTACACTGAAGTGACAAAAAGTCATGGGACTAGTTCTTTTCGTGTCGGCCTCCTTTCGCCCGGCGAAGTGCAGCAACTCGACGTGGCATGGACTCAACAAGCCGTTGGAAGTCTTCTGCAGGAATATTGAGCCATGCTGTCTCGATTCGTCCATAATTGTGAAAGCGTTGATGGTGCAGGTTTCAATACGAACAGACCTTTTAATGATGTCCCATAAATGCTCGATGGGATTCATCTCCGGGCGATCTAGGTGGCCAGATCATTCGTTGGAATTGTCCAGAATGTTCTTCAAACCAATCGCGAACAGTTGTGGCCCGGTGACGCATGGCGCATTGTCATCCATAAAAATCCCATCGTTGTTTGGGTACATGAAGTCCATGAATGGCTGCAAGTGATCTCCAAGTAGCGGAACATAAGCATTTCCAGTCATGTTCGGTCCAGTCGCAACAGAGGACCAAGTCCATGCCATGAAAAAAACAGCCCACACCATTACGGAGTCACCACCAGCTTGAACAGTGCCTTGCTGACAGTTTGGGTCCATGGCTTCGTGGGGTCTGCGCCACACTCAAACCTTCCATCAGCTCTTACCAACTGAAATCGTGACTCATCGGACCAGGCCACGGTTTTCCATTTATCTAAGGACCAACCGATGGATGCTCACGTGCCCACGAACGCGCTGCAAGCGATGTCGTTCTGTCAGTAAAGGCACTCGAGTCGGTCTTCTGCTGGAATTGCACAAGAAAGCCAAATTTCTCCGCACATTCTAACAGACAAGTCCCTTGTACGTCCCACATTGATTTCTGCGGTTATTTGATGCAGTGTTGCTTGTCTGTTAGAATTTACGACTCTTTGCAGACGTCGCCGGTCTCGGTCGTTAAGTGCAGGCGGTCGACCACTGCGCGACCATGGTAGGATGTTATGCCTGAAATTTCATACTCGGCACACTCTGACCTGGATCTGATGAATGTTGAATTCCCTAACGATTTCCGAAATGGCATGACCCATGCGTCTAGCTCCAACTAACATTCCGCGTTCAAAGTCTGTTAATTCCCGTCGTGCGGTCATCATCACGTCAAAACCTCTTCACATGAATAACTTGAATAGAAATGAAAGCTCTGCGCATTTATACCTGTTCTACGCGATTCTACTGCCATCTGAAAATTTGCATATTGCTATCCTATGACTTTTTGTCACTTCAGTGTATATATACTTAGTTATGTTATAGTAATTACTAGTTCTTTTCTTTATGGATTTATGGTACAGTTTATGGATTCGTTTGAAATACAACAACAGTTTGTGGATAAACTGTTAGCTTCTCAAACAAAAGGAAGCTATAATTCCAATTCTAATAAAAGGTCAGAAAGTTCTTTTAAATTGATTGTTTCAACTTCTAAGAAATAATTTTCATGTTTTATCATCAACGTTTCGAAAATTTCTTAGAAATGAAGTACAGCTTGCAAATAAGGTATTATATGTTCAGAGTCTTTTTAACTTAATTAATTATAATATGTCAATAAACTATAATATGTTAACTGCATTGATACCGCTTAACTAACGCTTGACTAACGCTTAACTAACGTTTGATTAACTGCATTGATGACTTACGATGAAATCATGATTACATTTGAAACTCATCATTGTCCTTGTGTCTCAAGTACATAATTTCTTATCAAGCTGAAAACCAGAGAATTGCTGTTTATATTGCAACACTTAGATGACATATGATATATTGTGAATTTATTTCTCCGTGCAAATGTAAGACGTTAATAGGCGATGTCATTTTTATGGGCACAACCTTATTAATAATGTTGAAGGCATTATACTAACTATCTTGATATTTTCAAGCAAAAAGTATTTAAAAATATGAGTGAGTTAAAACATCAGTTCTAATAAGAGAAAATAGTGAGCCAATCTTCCTCAAAAAGAGATATGCTTTACACTCGTAGCAAAAACTGGATAAACTGGTAGATCAAGGGATTATTACAAAAAAAAGGACAAGTGATTGTAGATCAGCTGTTGTGATAATCCCAAAACCCGATATCAACATTCACCTTTGTATTAATTATAAAAATATTGTTGATGAATTCTTCTATCAGATGAATTGATCGTATTCTCAACAGTTTGAAGGGTTCTAGATATTTTGGCTGCTTAAATTTACACAACGTTTATCATGTGCAAATGGAGTTGAATAAAGTAGCATAATTCAAATTCCTCGCAAAACCTGTCTTTTGAATAGGCTATCATTTGGAATCAAGACGGCTCCACGTGAATTTAACCATATTCTGAACCTCTCTGGATAAGTGTACTAACTATAGAAAAAAATTACAGCAACTAGAAAAACAAAGCTCATAGGTCCAGACTCAACCTCAAGTTTCAACTAAAAGCATCACCCTTAAATTCACGAAAGCAACTTTGACGGTCATTAAGACAGATATGGAAAGCCACCTATTTATTGGACTATGGCATTAAATAAAGATTTCGGTTTATGTGTAGCTTCCAATTTAAGAAAGGGAGAATTGTTGTGATATCTGATTGCATCACCATGATTATTTCTGTTATTAAGTTCAATTATAAATAGGGCAAGAGTTGAATTTTGCTTTGAGAGTTGTAAACAGTTTTACTTCAAACCAAGAATAGGTGAAATATAACAATTAAAAAAAATGAGGATTTACATATAGAATCTGTACAACAATAATGAAAGACAATGGAAACCAATAATTTGTTTATTTTATTGAAAATGGTTTGTTATTCTTTCAAATGTAACTACTTTTAAAAGAAAAGTATATTGATGTTATTAAATACATTTGTAATTCTTTTTTTTTTTGATGCTCTTTGCATTTAATACAGCACGTATTTCAATAATTTAATATGTTTTGTAAATCCCGGATTCATATGACTAAAATGAAAATTATTTATTATTCAGCAAATATTTTTAAAAATATCGATATTTTAAAATAGTAACCACTGTAATCAATATAGATTTTAAAAGAAAATAACAAAAATTTTTCATTAAAATTATTTTTTAAATATTTGTTTCAGCAATCTTGAATTAAAAATAATTAATAAATAATAATTCTTTTCATTTGGTTTTAAAAATTTCCCGGCGTTATGGAGGATCCTACCTTCAGGACGCAATCCAGATACTTGAGATCGTTGAGATCGTCCACCGAAAGAGGTCTCTGTGCGTCTCCTTCGAGCAGGCTGTCCACTTCTTGGTGAATCTTCTGTTGCACCTCAGGGTGATGACCTATCAGGTACAGGGCCCATTTGATAGTAGTCGTAACTGTGTCATGACCCTGCAAATTCAGTAAAATCATTGTAATTTAAAATAAAAATTTAAATTTGTTTAGAATGATTTGTTCCTCGATTGTAGAATGAGCTACTAGAATGAACGACGTCTTACAGATTCAGAAGTAGATACTGAGAAGTGATGTTGCACTATATCTTCACAAATGAATATATTAATTAGCTTTCTCGAAAAATAGTTCTTTCTACCATAAAAAAATATATTTTCCTCACATATTAACTTTCTCTTAGGGTAATTGCCTTGTTTTATGAGAAGAATTAAGAAATCACAACCAAATGATAGGCTGGTGAAATAAAGAGTCTACCAATTTAATACATTTTATTAGTCTTATGGTGTCAGGGTTCAATGATATATTAATGAGAACAGGAATCTACCATTTTAATGTATTTTATTAAT
>BPLR01013427.1:0-36132 GCA_021605095.1 Caerostris extrusa | reverse complement strand
CTGATATATGATGATACCATAATATAATAGGTTTTTTTTAGTTCAATTAAATCCATTTTTAAGTATAAAATCCATGGCATGTTCATTGCAAATTTTACTTGTTGGTCCTTAATTAAAGACTTAACAACATCAATTGAATAATTAATATATTCAGTATTATTATTGTTAATTGTTCAAGCATTTCATATAAAAATGTAGTAAATTATATTTTTAAATCGAAAATTAAATTTTTTTGTAGAATTTTCACATTTTGATTTTTAATAGAGAATTTTACATGAAGTTCGTCATTGATTGAAATTAAATATAACACTTAATTGATATTAGTTATATTAGTTATGTATGAAGAAATAAAGGGTCTTATCTTCTTATAGCACACCAAAATGAATTGTATGGGCATTTCGAAGCACAATAAATTAGTACAGCCATAGTGAACACAGTTCTAGCATTATCAAATTCTTTTTTACTTTCTTCATTCAATTGGATTCCTCCCATCAAATTTTCAGCATCCCTCTTTTGTCTTTTAGAAGATGGGCTTTCTCTGTTTATAATAGATGAAGTATAATATAAGGGTCAACCGGAAAAAGTAGAATAGCTCCATCGTGTGAAAAAGCCTTTGACAACTTAGTAGAAAGTTTTTCCAATTTTTTGCATCAATTTCTGATGATTCCCATCTAATAGCCTCAGGCTTAAATCTTTGTAACAGTAGTTTTTGTCACAATAATTTTGGATGAAATTAACTTTCAAAAATATTTCAATTTAATATAACCAGGTTATAAGAGAGTTTTATAAACCTGATCTTTGCTATTATTGGTACGTAAACTCAGAAGAATAGAAATAAACCCAAACTAAATCGTACCATTTAAAAGTTGGACTTAAAAAATAAAAATTGTATAGTATCTTTTCCTTTGTATAAGAGAGTTTTATAAACCTGATTTAAAAGATATAGAAATAAAAACCCAAATTAAATCGCTGTATTTTTTCCTTTGTACCATTTAAAGATATGGCAAAATCAAAAAATAGAAAATTGATAGGAATAGTATCTATTATTTAAAAAGAAAATGATTAATTATCATATTGAAGCATTATTACACTTAATATCTGGATAATCAAAATAAATTTATTCGAGTCCATGGATTTATTATTAATCTAAATAAATTGCTTTAAACTTAATAAATATTATAATTTTAGCAATTATTTTTTTTCATTCATATATCAATACTTTTCAGTAATATCTTTCATCAGTAACTGGATTTTAATGTTTCAAATAGATAATATCCTCAAATACCTTAAAAGTATTTAAATAATACCTAAGAAAACCGCTTCATTGAATTTCATTTCTGTTTACTATTTCATCACATTTAATGCTAAATTCTCATTATAACACTATTCAATAATCAAAATGATTTTTTTTTTTATGCAAAACAAAAACATTCCAAATAAAAATTCTACATTAATTAGAAAATCTTTCATTGCTTTCATCTTGCATTAACAATCATTGCTTTGATCTTGCATTATCAATTGCATCTACAATAATTTTATTTCTATTCACTATCCATTCATGCAATCGAAATCAATTTTAATCGTGGTTTGTGAGGATATTTTAATTCGTTAGTATTTTTTTTCACTATTAGATGAAAGAAATCCTTCGACTCACAAGTCATTTTCATTTAATCAATTTTGTAAAATACGTATTATTTTCATTATAAGATTAAAATAATTCTTGTAAATAACATTTAGGCATTTTTCAAAAGAAAATCTTTTATACTATGTACTCATACAATTCAAATGATATTCTAAATACAGCAGAATACTGGAAATGTTTTACAAAGTACTAAAGAATATTTTTGTTTAATAAATAAATACCACTTACATTAGCAAATATTATAAACAAAACCATATATTTCCCAGACTATAAACATATGCAACATAAAATACACTCAAGAGCCAAAACATTATGACCACCTGTCAATAACGAGTTTGCCCACTTTTGGCGCGCAACACAGCTTCAACCCGCCTTGGCATGGATTAATATCACCACTTAATACCAGATAAATACCACTTCCACCTGATCACGTGCCTTCCACATCATCCAGGTAAGTTCATTGCAAAATGTAGGGATGGTCATAATATTTTGGCTCTTGAGTGTATATAGTTGCAAGAACACACTTAAGTACAGTTGCACTAACACACCACTTAATACAATAGCCAACTGTATAAACAAAATATCTTAAAACCCACTTTAAATAATTGTTCTATAAATTTCTACATTTACTGCCAATGGTAAGCAAGCAACGATAAAATGCAGAAAAATCAACAAGTACTGCTTTGGTTGACACTAAATGAGGCAAGAAATTAGAAAGTATGTTTCAAAATCAAAATAAAAATTACATACAAAAATGATAACATTTCCTGAATTTTATAAGATGAAGTCCTATTGGTCTCATTAAAAGAGACGTTTAAAGCCGAAACTAACAAATAGAACAGACAATAGAGAACATATAGAGATGTTAGCACCCCACCCCTACAGTTACATTTTACAGTATTGACTATGCTTATCATGATATATATTCTTTCAATCTAGAGTGACACGTTTAAAGTTGTATCTAGTTGTCGTAGTTGTCAACCACCACAGAGTCAAGTATTTCACCTGGTATATAGTCCTTGCGTAGAGTAGTTTGAAAATATGTGAAAGTGGTTGAGGATGGTAAATATCTGCACACAGCAAGGTCAAGTAGTTCCTGAAATGTGATTAAAGTTCGGTTAATGCCTGACTACTGTACACGCATATTCCCTGCATTCTCCTGGAAGTCGTCGGAGATCATGCTCAATAGGAAAGCGCATCATCATTGATTAAAAAAAGCCTAACAAATTGTTACAGAGTATAATCTCACAATGGGGTTTACGATTTCATCTCGATACTGGACAGCTGTCACCCAATAACCCAACCAAATCACCGCCCCAACCAAATAATGTATGTAATATCCCAACCAAATCACCGCCAAACCATGGTGCTTTCTCCTCCGATTATATGATATTCTGGGACAATTGCATGTAACTTTACTCCGCACACTTACAGCTTTTCATTTGTTTGCAGCTCATACTGCGACTCATCCAATATATATAATATTGTAAATTTAGATAGTGTGTTATGTAATGTTTTTGGGATAAAAATTGGGTGTAAGTTTTTAGTTGGCAAAGTGTGTGTGAGCTTGAATTTATCACATAATCTCTTTAAATAAGGATATAACATTTCATAGATAATAGTTAAGTGTTCCGGAGCGAGAGGTAGATCATTTGTTTTTAGTTGAAGGTTTTCAGGATATTGTAAATCTACCTCTACAATGAATCCAACCTTTGAATGTGGGTGGTGGTTATAATGTGTTATAAGGTGTGTGCTTTTGGTGTTATAATCAAAAACATTAAAAACTAGAATTTCCTCTGGTGTTAGCCATAACAAATTTTCAACATGTAGTGATTGGCTCATAACGTAACCGCATAAATTGTTAGCAACTAAAACTATGATGTAATTACGTTGTTTACTTTTATCGTAATTCTCTAAGTATGGATTATTGACTTCATCATATTGTTTTCCTAAAAAACAAATTCCTCCACGCATTTGTGACACAAACCAAATATAATCGTTTAAGTTTGTCAAGAGTTATAATTCAACTTTTGTGAATTTTAAACCTGCGTTCCAAGTTAATTCGGCGCTAGTTACAAAATGTTTAGGATGTAGTTCATAATATTGCATTGACATTCGTCTAAATAATATAAAGATTTCATTGCGAGGATATTTGTATCTAAGTTTCGATATAATTCTAAATAATCTGCTAAAGTTTTACATTTAAATGTTTTGTATACCATTAGAGAATCAGCATAATCTTTTTCACTAATAGGATTATTAGTTTAAATATTGAAAAAAGCTTCTCGAGAGAGGAGATTCAATTTTTCTATTGAATCAAAATAAGAATATGGAAATATGCCTTTTTGTTTTAACAAATCTTCACTCTTCTAATTTCCAAAAACTTTTCGAAGATTTGAAACTTGTGATCAGACATTTTTAAATTATTTACTAGAACATCGAGATGAGAATCTAAAAATTGATATGAATCAATAAATTTAATTGCATCTAATGAAAACATTGTAAATTTCTCCATATTAATTTGGATAATGTTTATAATTTTGCATAGTTTGGAGATAATTTTTTTAATTAAGTGTGTATCATAATTTCTAGAAGTATGAATGACAACATTAATAAAGTAAGTTGCGAGATAATTAAGATTACAAGATTGTTGTGCTAATCCTACACTATAAAATACGTCAATGACAATGATCTCTCACTCGTATGCCACCCATTTGAAAGTGTTGTTTGCAAATGCGACTGATTTTGGGGACGTAAGTGTTATTAGGAATTTCTGGCATTGGTATTATGTTATACATTTTTAAAAAATATTTATCTGATATATGTTTTAAAATGTTTAAAAATTTTCAATTACATTTTCCTCCACATAATTTTCATGAAAATTATCTTCCACATCGGTGACGATAGTAGTCTAACTAACTGCTTCATGTCTTTCTATTATTGTATTATAACTTATAATTAGAGGAACGCGACGGTATGCACTTTTTAGTTAAAGCCTCACAATCTGCAAATACACAGAATGGGAGATAAAAAGCATTTTTGCAAATTTGTGAATTTTAAGGTCGTATTTTTGGGCATTGAGAGTTTGTGAGGTTTCATATCATTACATAGTACTTTGTGTGTGGATAATGTATCCAACCAAGAAAATTCGCTCAAACATTTTCGACAATAAAAGTGAGTTCCATGCTTTTGGTGCATGAATCTGTTAAAATTTTTGATCAAAAACGAAGTGCTTTTGAAAATAAAGTAAATCTACAACTATCTTTTTTTTTTCACTAACGTACGGAGGGAAAACTTCATTTTCCTCCCAACCATTAACATTTAAACTTAAGTTAATTATCTTTTCAAATTTAGATACTTTCGAAATAGCCATTGGAAATGTTATATCCTTCGTTTTCAGAAATTAAATACTTTCGATATTTTGAAGATAGGGTAGAATTTTTGTTTGGCAATGCAATTTTGCTAGAATACAATAAAGAAAGCATTTGTTGTCATTAACATTTTATGTTAAGTATTGACTTTTTATTTTTTAATTTAGCAGGTAGAAAAACATTGTTACAGCCACCTCTCGTATTACGATAATTACCTACGTGCACATCTACATGAGAAATATTTTTAATTTGCCAACCGCTTCCATTTCTTATAAAGTTATCAAAGTTCGTGAAAATTTTTGAGAAAGCCGAATCAATTGATGGGAAAATTTGCAAGCGTGATAGAATTCTTTGAGCAGTGCTACAGAAATAGAAAGTGGTTGTTAATTTTTCATTTTGATCGTTTCTTTTTGTAAATATTATACTTAAACAGATGATTAAGCCAAGACGTAAAGTTAATATGTCCAAGTATAAGGTGCCATGAATGGGTCTCTTGAATCCCGAAAAATAGTGTGAGGATCTCGTTAATTAATGATTGCACGATATGTTCTAGTATATCTTCGAAAGGAGGATCTGTAGTTCTGAAAATTCAATTACAGCACAGTTCCAAAAAAGGCACTTGACAGTTCTAACAAAAAAAAATTTCAAAATGGTTAATTATAAATTAATTTCCTCTCTATAGTTCAATACTATTACATAAACAAATATATGCGCTTACACAATATATATGAAAACTGTATAAATACTTTTCAATACTATATTAAACACAATAATAAAGCATATAAAAAGCATATAAAAACTAAATAAACGCAAAAGAAATACACATTTAAAATACACAAATAAAATATTTTAAAAGTAAATGTGCTTAAAATAAACATACTCGTTGAAATAAATATAAATGAAATAGATAGAGATTAAAATACACAATGTCAACGACACTGTTTCAACGGTATTTTGCTAATTATGTGATTATAGCATCACACGCTTTTTTTTTAGAGTTTCCAGCTGTATCAGAGAAATGTGAAAGCGGTTTCTAATCTCGGTACCCTCCTCATTGGTTTTACTAATATAGTATGATGAACGGAATTCCTTGACTTCCATAAGAAGTCCTTTCCTCAAATTAATAGATTAGTGAGGAATACTTTTTTAGAGTTGTTGTCTTTAGATGACAAATCTAAATCATATTTTGGCTTATAGTCTGGTGCTCTCTTAATTCTTTTAAGTGCAATTAATATATCGTCTTCATCATTATCTGGGACATCGAACATTCGTTTTCTATCTAAATAAAAGAACTTAAAATTAGCAATTATCCCGTTTTTTCTCTTCAGAGTTTCTAAACAATTTTGAGGAGAGATAAAAAATAAATCTTAACGTTATTCATGGTCGTTGAAGGATTGTATTCTGCGAAGAGTGATGCTGAGCACTATTTCGATTATGCATCGATACGACGTTGTCCTGTATTTATATATGCATTTATCCTTTTAAATCCATCTTTACTGTGTTAATAACCTTCTTCCCATGCGTAGGATAAGTCCCACGATATCCACCTCTGCAATAGTTTATTAAAATCACTGTTAAGTTTTTAATCTTTCGAGATATTTCAATCTCTCGAAGAAGTATCAACCTACGATGTCTGGAGCGAGTTATATTCTTTTTCGGTTCCTTACTAGCGTGGGTGTCTTAGAAAATAAATTCTTTTAAAAAATGCGACACACTTTTACACAACTTTGTAACAATTTAAAGCATTTTATTGTTATACTATTGGGCATTACATTTATAACACAATGAAATAATATTAATGGTTAACAGTGTTTACAGAATACTTTCATACATATTGAAGATAATGAATAAACCAAATAATAGAAAACAAAACATGTGAAAATAAACAAATTTTGCTTGACAACTTGTCGGCTCTGACATTTCATTCCATGACGCTTCTTTAGACGTTAGCACTGTCCTAGAATATTTTCAAATTGACATTTGATTGAAGAATGCACTTGGAATTTTCCTGTGGTATTATATCTTATTAATTGGCAGAAGCCAAATTGTTTCTTCTCTGTCGATATATCTTGTAGGAATTGAACTATTTCTGAGTCCGTAAAAATTGTGAAATACGCAATTTTTGTCGGCTGTGTAGTTTCGATGTAAACGAAAATTTTCAATACATTCCACAATATTATCGTAGTAGTAGGCTGTGAATATATGTAAATAATCACATCCTGATCACGAATCTGCTACAAAATGTCCAAATTTCTCTATAACCCTTGCTAATCTAAATTCACAGCGCTTGTTACGATTGTTATATATCCTTCGATTTTTTAGACTTTAATTTTTTTATGTAATTTTGTCGATGTGTGTAGCAAGCAGGGTATGATTTAACGATTGATGTTTAAACAATTCATTCCAATCTAACACATCACTCAATCTCTCTATAACTGTGGAGCTGAGCACTTGATGTCTAGAAATCAATGTCATATCTAATAGATTGTAGTGGTCGATGAGAAATCCATCTCTCAGTTTTTGGTATTCTAATATTTTCTTCCAATCCAATAAAGGTTTGCTCTCAATCGTAAAACTAGAAGACAAAGATTGAAATTCTGAGATTAATGACATATCTATAGGGTCACCTCTCGAGAAACATTGTCTGATGAAATTTTCTGATATCTGCATATCTTGTTACAGTCGACTTTTGATCTGAATTCTGCAATAAAATTTTCAGAAAGCGTTTAATATTCAGATAAAATACTCCAGTCGAGGTTAACCTTCAAAGATCGCATAACATTTTCAGGAAGCGTCGTTCCCGTCAAAAGCACAACCTAATCGATCTCTTGGCGGAACATGCTAATCGAAATCAGTAAAGCTCTACCGACAGCTCGAAATAACACGATGCTATAAGAATCTCTATTAGTGCTTTCATAATAAGGTTTTTCTGTTCACTTTTTTTTTTTTTTTTTACTGTTTCTTTTAAATTTTTGCTGTCATACTTTGTAGAGATCGACAAAGCTGATTGGAGGAAAGGATAGATGAATGATTTCTTAATTTTAACTCTATATGGGCGAAACGTGTTACAATTCGTTCGTTTTCGCAAACATTTGTTTTCCTCAATCGTTAATCCTCTGTTCACATGTCATAGAAAATAAAGACAATATAGTCCGCACGATGTTGTTTCGGGGGTTGTAAGACCCGCGAATTCTATTCCACTCGAATGGAATTTCGATCTATGAATTTTCTAATGAACTCTATCGGATATGGGCCATAAGAACAAAAGAAAACACAGCTTCGATTGTTATCAAAAAAAACACAGCCTGCCAATGTAGTCCTATACTCGTGGATAAATTCGTATTCATGATAAATGATCGGTAATGCCCTGGTTTTCGTGGATCATATCGCTCGCAAAAACTCCACCGAACGTTCTTTTAATTTTAGGATTGCTGTGTGCTAATCTTAATAACGTTTGGTTGTCCATGATGTTTAATAGTCAGTGAATACGTTTCTGCTGTTGTCGATTTCGATAAGCGATTTCATTTCCATATAGACTAATAACGTGATCGTTTCCGGAAGATCTTCGCCAAAGTTTAAATTCATCGATATAATCACCGCTTCGAGCGACATTCATAAATGGATTACTTGCAGAAAAATCTTGTGTGAGATCGAAAAAGCTGATTGGTGTTGTCTTTGTATTCTTCGTATTTGTCACATTTATGCTGTGCTGCGCAAGATCTGAGCACACACCTAAATAATTTCGCGTATACAGATCATTCTTATAAGAAAGTGTGTAGGCCGTCATCGGGATTTGAACTCCATTCTGCCAAAAGGAAATATAACTAAGATTATAATTCTTGAAATTAAATACTTCTTGAATTTTTGAAATCTCCATTGAATGCAGAATTAGAAACCAAACCAAGAATCATTCGTGAGGGAGAATTACGTTCGCAGTGTTTGGAATGATAACACTTTTGAGCCCTGAACTCAAAGTGAAAGTTTTCGTTTCGATTCTCGTGAAAGGCATTTGAACTAAAGCTTCTTCTGAGGCTTTTTCATGTCCAACTGGAACAGAAATTGACACATCGCACTATCTGATAAAGAGACTTATATTTTCGATATGAAGACGGTAAGAACAGCTTTTAGCTTGGAGGGTGAATTCGTCTTTTGCTTTCAACAAGCGCAGTCGAATCGTTGCTCCACGTTTTAAAAGCCGAGGCTGAGTTCCTAAATCTGTGTAATCTAATAACAATTCCCCACATATAAAAAATCTTGCCATTTTTAATACTTTCAATGGCTATTTTAAACCCAAATTCTTTCAGTTGCTGCTAGATCAAATGATCCGGAGTTATCCTTGCAGAACATGGCAGCACTCAAACAATTCTTTTGTGGGGACTCTGAGTAAAAACAAAGTACTTTTAATCTATGTTTTATAAGCATAATTCTCTCAAAAGAAATCTAAAGATCATTGTGTGAGATGTGTCATTTGGAAAACATTGTATTCCAAAGATAATTTATCTGTCCGCAGATGACAATTGGTGCGAAAGCTGTTCCATCTGCATTCAGAATATTTGCTTCAACGTTCAGAAAGTGTTGTGTCAAATCAAAATATGTATCTCCTAAGCCCGATATGTGGAATCAATGATATTTATGGAATTCAATGGTATTTATATCTGAAATAGAAGCAACTGAATGTATTTCACAAAACTGGGATGATTTATCGCTAATTGGATTTTTCCGGAAGAAAATTATCTTTTTCAGAGTCTGTATAATAACATTTCTCCATTGTTTCTTACAGAGTTGAAACACATCTGGTGAAGTCGCTTTCTTTCGCTTTGACTGTTGCTTTATCGCTGATTGTTTTCCTTATAACAGTTTTTCGGTTTCCCCTCCTCTTAATTTGCGAGAATATCTCATATTATTTCTCTTCTGGATTGACGGAATTGATCTCTCACTGAGTCAAGAAGTTATTTTCCTTGCGATTTCCTTTTCAACAATATTGCGATCGGATGTCAATAAACGTCTGGCTAAATATTTCCCCGCTTTTATCACCAGGGATAAAGCATATCGACGCAAGTTACTGTAAAACCCATATCCACGTTGAATAGGAAACTTGATGAAAAGTATGGATCGCCAAACCCGATTTGATTCTGATGATACGAAATGCAATATTCAAGTTGCAATATGTGACTGTGCTTCGCCATAATCGTTTTTAATTATGAAAACTGTTGAGAATATGACAGTATTTATATAATTTTTTTCTAAATTTATTTCATCCGATATATATTTTATGGGGGTATCGCTACTTGTACGCATTTCAATCTCTATAACTTCAAATAATTGTTTTTTTAACATTAAACTACAACGGAACCGAAAAGTATTTAACAATTTTATCGTTATGCTATTTGGCTACTGGGTTGATTTTCAGAATAGATGCCGAGGAATCTTCCACGAGAGAGGCGGACACAATATCACAGTGCACATAGACTTCTGTTATGCCCGCGCGTAATTCTAAAACATATTCGGATTTATAATCACCCTGGGCAAAAGTTCTGTTATCGAATACCCAACAGGGCTCTGCAAACGTTACAAGAGTGTTTCGGGGAACATGTAATCCTAACCTAGAATCTGCTGTCAATCACAAAACTATATACTTGGATTTTTTAAAATTTGTCTTTCGCTTCTTGATACATTCCGTTTGGAGTAATAAATGTTGACATTCTGTTCTCTTTTGCGAATAGTGGGGAAACCTTTATTTATACGATTATGTGAAAATAATTCATCCTTTATTGGCTGAGAAGGTGGAAATATTTGATCGCCGTGAATTATTGCATTTGCAATAGTTCACGGCAAATGACATATGCATCATCGATTATGTTCAGAGCATTCATCAGCCGAGGACATAAATTTCGTTTGAATTCAATGTTTATATTGAAACGCAATGTAACTATTAACTGTTCATTGCTTTTCGTAAATTTAAAGTAATACGATAGTGCTAAATCGGCTAAGTTTGGAATCAATTTGTTGAAATAAATTCCATCTCCAAATTTTATTTCATGGGTCTGTTCTAAAATAGGGTCTCTTGCAATTAATTTAATTTCTTTGTTTTTGAAAATGTCTTTGTTAGGGGTACGATAACTGACAGTAGACAAATACCCTTGCGGGCCATGAGTAGTTATATCATCTTTTTGAATCTAAGATAAGTCCTTTCTGCTATAACAATCCAATACCCCCCCCCCATTTCAATTTAATTTTCAGATTCTTGCTATTTCTTATTAAAGTAAATACCAATGGAAGATCGATAAAATTTATTTCCTTATTCGCATTAAATCCTGCCACACAATCAGCTTGATTTTCGTTTCAGAGAGAAACGTTGATTTCTGGAAAAAATGTCCGCGTAACATCCTGTGCGCTTTTTCCAAAATAGCTTTTGCTTAGCTTTTTGTTGAATAACGGGGAATTTTATGTTTTTAAACAAAGTCCAAAGGGTTTTGTTGTAAAACTCACTAGCCTTATCGGTTTGGGTATTTTTAGGATTTGCTTCTTTAAAGTCTTTTGTCGAGAACCTTAGCGATCGTTAACGCCTTTTTTTTTTGACAGGAAAAGCTCTTAAATATCTCGATAAAACGTCTATAATAGTTAAACGATATCGATAGTCGTTGTTAAACCGTGACAATTTTTGTCCAATCCACCAAATCGCTTTGCCACAATTCGTTCACTCCATAAGCGATTGTTTTCCGTCTTTGGAATTCATAGCGGACAGGAAAATGAAGTGAATAGGGATCCTCTCCTGAGAGAAATTTTCTAACCTGACTTTTCTTGAAACAATTAGCTTCTGACAGTCTCTTGACACCTCCGAACGAGCCCGGCTCTTTGGCGTCGTAGTAGATCTTTTTCCAATATTTCCAACATGTCCATTTTATGGGTTGAGTTTCGGTCATGTACGGCGAACTCTCATGACTTAAGAGCGTTTGCGATCTTTCCGTCGTTGTTCGCTTTTTAGGTTTGGATTCTTGTGTTCTCGGTGAACTTGCTTCTTTCAGTTTCAGATGCAATTGTGAGAGAATTTATCGGTCTTTCACATATTTATTCCCAATCCACTATATGGGTATATTCGCAGACAAAATCTCTTGTAAAAGGGATTGAAACCGATTGGCGGATTTCTATCGGTTCTTTCATTTCTCGTTAAATAACTGAATAAATCGTTTCCATTACTTCGGTATTCGCCCATTCTAACCATTCTGAGCTTTTCCATAATGGGTAGAATATACTTTTTTCTTGTTTTCGGAACTGCATGTGCAATGTATTTTGCAATCATGTTCATTCTAGAAGGTACAGGTGAGGATATATTTTCATTCAACGCGTCTGTTTCTTGTAAGAGTTCCTTTGGAATCACAAATGGTTTATGAAGGGGAGAAGGCTGCATCAAACGTTTGTATTTCGGTATCCGGTGAAATAATAATTTGGCTTCCCATTTCTCCTTCCATCATCCTCTTCGTGTAATAACTTTGAAATATTATCCTCAATTCGTATTTCAGGTTTACTCAGTTGATAGTATTCTGACATGATCTATTTTTCGCGCCATTTTTCGAGCCATTTTTTTTTCAAACTCTCTTTTCTAGTTTTCCCCGCTAGACCTCCGACGCAGCTGGAGACAGCAGGCAGAACGAGAGGTAAAAACAATCCCGTTTGATTGTCATTAATTTGTGCTTTCGAGCAATAGAAATATTTCTGTTAGCTAACTGGCGAATGGGTCTCTTATAAAACGTTTGACATTCGCTTTCGGTACATTACCTGCTAATAAATTTCGGCATATTTTACACAGCGTTTTTATCGGCTTATTGCATTTCTTTGTTGTGGACTCGCAGCGGATAAAACGTGCAATAAGGGCACACGTGGTTGGATGCTATTCACTCTTCAGGAACAAAAACCCGATTAAAACTGTCATGATCTGGAAAAATAGCAATGTCGCAATCTCATTTCGTCATCTGTCGTTGGGAAGCAATCCACAAGTAGAAAATTGATATTTGTCCGCTGTTGCCTTTTTATAAGCATCCATAAAAAATTTAGAACGGTCGGGGAACACCTGTCTGCAAAACATGCGATTTGTGACTGATCTCTATTATTTCGAAAGAGTTTTATACAGTGCGAGTTCAGGCTAATATCTCTAGCAACTTTAATGCGAGGAAAGAGATTCTGTGTTATCAATATTGTGCTAAACTTTTTATGATGAGATTCTACAGTAAACATTTGTGACATCTCCAATGTCAAAGTGTTCATAAGAATATCTAGAATCAAAAGATCAAATTGTTCGTTGGCTATTGGCAATCGAGATATGAATTTGATATTTTTCTCACTACAAATCCATATTTGAAAAAGCTTATTATAAAGGTTTTTCTATATAATGAGAAATAAAATAGTTTTTCAGCTGCTGATGCAAAACATTGATCAAAATTAGTTTGAAGTCAATAAACTTTTTAATCCAGCTATCAACAAAAGATTTTTCGATACGTGTTTATTCCAGATACCAACAATTTATACTACTCGCACCTACATATTCAAATGTTTCGCAAACAAAATTATACGTTGTCTGGTTATGTGCTAGGGCTCACAGTTACTATTCAAGAGAGATCAGGGTTCGATCTATTTAAGGCGTGCAGTGACGACTTAGTACCAAAAATAAATTTAAATAAACAAAATTTCCAATCTAAAAAATGACCTAATCGTACATGGAAGCTTTCATTGTGGTATACGCAATAACTCGAATTAATAATTCTTACTCTAAAATATAGGCTGGTTGTTGGTGCAGGAGTGTGAGTTGTGTGAATATGAGACAGAGATCGTTTTAAAGCGTTTATCTCTTTTTATCCTTTTGATTTGTGTAAAGTGTTTCGAGTAGGGAAGGATTTTTTATTTTATTTTTAATTTCAATTCATGAAGTCAACTGTATTTGCATTTACTTTCTGTTTTTCATTTAAATTTTTGTTTGCATATTAACGTAAATTTAGAAGGCCCAACACTTTGAATGGGCGAACTTAGAGAGTTCGATATGGCAGATAACAATTTAAATCCTAACCTCATGGTACGACCTTACTTTCATATCCCATCGCGACATCCTTTCGAAATTACAAATTGTATATGAACATGACCCTCTTTTCTTTCTCATTATATTCGAAGTTCCAAATAGCATGATGCCGAACGCACATCCCAGAGTTCTAAAAGAAAACATTTCATCAAATGAAACTACTTTTAAAATATATTGACTGCATGCGCATCCCTCGGCAATGCAAATTAATCTTATCTGCTACTTACTTTCATACTGCGAAAGAACTGGCAACCATAAAAGCTATTATGGGAGTTCCAATCAAAGCATCTCTTTATTCAGAGAATCACAAGCCGCTTTCTGCTCCATAACATTCCAACAGATATATCACTTGAAGAACTTGCATCGGAAGAAGTAAATAATTTCTATGTCATAGAATTTCTCTAAGTTAAGCAATACGAAAAAAAAAACCCTCTTTCCTTCTCAAGTTACTACTTCAATTCCTCCCTTTTAAGGATAAGAAAAAACTTGAGTTTTGGAAGTCTTACAAGATTTCGATAACAAGTGAAAAAATCAACAGGTCATGGTAATCTGTCTTCATCCTTTTCTGCCTCTCGTTTGGCATAACTATCATTCCAGAGCACTAAGTAAGTGCTTTATGACCTTTTTTTTCATTCATTTATAATTATTCATTTATATTCATTTATAATTATTCATTATATTCATTTATAATTATTTTTTATTCATTTATATTTACTTTTCTTCTCATGTTCAATACAGCGTTTAAAGTAATACAATGGAATGCTTGTTGTATCCGAGGCAATCGATTCTTTTGTTCCAATTTTTTTTTTTCATGTTACTTTTAGCAATGCAGAAACATTCCGTAATTCCGAAGATCAATTTTATTTACCTGATAAGCTAAACTATCACGAAGAAGAGGTCTTTAAATAGCAGATTTCGTAAACTTATCAATCTCCTCATTCAGACAATGAAATATAAGACATCACACGACGTATCTCGCATATAATCTTTACGATAGTCAACATCTAGTCCTTTTAATCCCATAAAACCTTCGATGGACGCAATTTATCATCCAATTCAATCTATTTGTGTTATTCTCGGGGATTTTAATTCTCATCATCCCTTTTTTTAATCACCTCTTCTACCACTAGCACGAAACTTTGATCAACTGGATTTCGCAGAATAAATTAAATTTTATTAATACCAACACTCCCCTCATATTATTCCAACTTCTACATCTCCATCCCCATTGAAAATATATATCACAATTTATCTTACTTTGTTCACTATGACCCTTTTGACAGTGATCATTTTCAGATACAGTTATCCCTTACAATTCATTTCCCCACAAAAACTTGCAGATCGATCACATCATGGTCTAAAGTTCACCTTTTTATTCATGAACAACAGAATCTCACTCGCAATTTGGCGTCATATTCTGACTAACGTTTTTTCTTGTCCCACGGTCTCCTTACTAATAATAAATACTACCAAATTCTCGGCAGCCAACACTCCCTTGGTGAAATACTCAATGTACTAATCTTTTACGACAGAAACGCAAACTTTTGCATCGAGCTCGATTTCAAATTTCTCGCCACCTCTGGATTTCTTACAAGAGAATTTCTTCCAGACTTCTGCGTTACATTACAGAGTTTAATAAATATTACTGAGATTCTGTTTGTTCCTCCTGCGGAAATAGTGGCAAAATATGTACAATTACTAAAGAAGCAATTCATAATAGAGACAATAATCTGGTCAGCAATATGATCGTCCAAACAAGTACTAATCTGGTTATTACAGATCCGAATCAACAAGCTAATATATTGGCATATCATTTCAATTAACCCATCAACCAGCATTACAATAGACCTATTACTTTTAGCGAGCTAAAAAAAAGCTATTCGCGCTGATCACAATGCTTCTCTTGGTAGTGACAGTATTCCTGCAAAATTAATTAAAATACTTCCTAATCATTATTCCTAAAAGGTACATCATTTCTTTAATAGTATATGGTTCCCCTAGGTATTCCACAAGGAAATGATTAACAGCAAAAATCATATCCATCCTTAAACATGGTAAAGATTGCACTTCCCTACCTCGTATCGCCCAATAGCTTTGATTTCAATTCTCAAGGGGCCTGAATGGCCGAGTGGTTGGCGCTCGGTACCACAGGTTTCGGGTTCGCGTCCCGGGGATGCCATGGATGTTTGTAGTGGTTCGGAATCCTTTAAACTGTAGGTCCCGGTCTGTTAAGCCCTCGTGAGACAAAAGATGGATCGTAGAGCGACAAACCAAGCCAAACCAGAAATCAATTCTCGGTAAAATCTTTGAACGTATCGTACTCAAGAGAATAATTCACTTTACATTTCTGAAAAAAAATCCCTTCTTATCATTCTGGATTTATTTATTACTTTCAGAGATTGCATGTTTTCGTTATCACTCCCACATCACAGAATAGCTGAAGCAAAAAAATTGTTTTTCTTAAATTAAACATTTCTTCTGCTTATGACTCAAATTGGAGAGATGGACTTCAGCATACATGGAACCGCTACAAAATAGATTCATAATTCTATTAGAACAGGATTTTTTTTTGGTTAAATGTAGAAACACTGAGTCGATGAAATTATTTTTACACGCGTGGCTTACAAGCCGCCAGTGTTTACAGTGTTTTTCTTTTTACAATCTACATGAGATATATTTTCGTGATCATCCGTGATCTTACAGAATGCTTATTATATTCAGATGATATCTTTCTTTTTAGCAGCGATAAAACTCTTGAAAAATTCTTAATAATCTCCGAATAACTCTTCATAAAATCACCCAATGGTGCGAAACATGAAAATTCTCTCTGCAAACTTAAAAATACGAAGTGGTGAATTTTTTTCAAATAAAAGACAATTGCCATCTATACATTTGAGAATTTACAATACTCATATCCCTTGGAAACAACATACCCATATTTTAGGTATCATCTTCTCTCATAATCTATGTTTTAAACAACACTTCCTATATCTCAGAAAGCAAAGCCACTAAAAAGATGAGAAAATTGCAGATTTTTAAACATTGTCCAGCACTTTTATGATTGAGTACAAACATTTATTGGATTGGAAGAAAATATCAGAATTTCAAAAACTGAGCGATGGATTTCTCATTGACCACCATGATCTATCATATATGACTTTTATTTCGAGACATCAAGTGCTTAGCGAAACAGTTATGGAGAGATTGAGGGATATGTGAAATTGGAATGAATTGTTTAAACATCAATCATTAAGTCATACTCTGCTTGCTAAACACATCGACAAAATTGTTCTGCGATTTCTTTCAAGGATATGAATAATACATGCTCTAAATAATTGCATAAAAGCATATTGAAAACCATATATAATTGAATAATATATGCTCTAAAGTAAAATCTAAACGAGTTATGGAAGAAAAATAAAACTCTAAAAATCGAATGAGATATAACAATTGCAACATATGCTTCGAATTTAGATTAACAGCAGACATGGAGAGATTTTGTGTAAATTATTGCGTGGAAGAACTGTTACTGATAGGTGAAATATTGTTATTTTTCACTTGTTTTTTTTTTTTTTTGTCTCAAACGCAGTTCTATTAAGTTTTAACTAAGATAAGTTATAAAACTATCGGAGGCGATAACCATTTATTTAATTTTTCAAAAATATTTTATCTATTTATATGCTAAATTTTTTTGAACACGTCTTCCTTTAGAGGTTTTTGCGAGAACACTCCGTGCGCGCACGAATCACATCGATTATCGATGGTTCGATCATCGATGGTTCGATCACAATTTCGATCATCGATGGTTATTTAGTTCATACCAGGTTTTAAGAATCAGACTGATAATTTGTCTAAACATTATATTATGTAAAATAAATAATGAAGAAGAAGAAGAAACCAAAACTTTTTACTTCTATAATGCTTCTTATGCTTCTGTTTTACTTTACGAATATTATCGCAATATCAAATATTTTCTGCTATAGATGTGACTTTTGAAAAAAAAAAATCTTTAAATCAACTGATTCATTTGTAAGAAATGGTAGTAGTTGGTCGATTAAAGTAATAGCATTTGTAGACTTGCATTTGTGTAATTATAGAGAAATGAGAGCATGTCATTTTTTACCGATAAAACTTAGGAACAAAAAAAGCTTTATTAAGTATTAAATGCAGCAACTGGATGTGTTTTGTATATTGCATTTTAACACAACTCTATCCTATTAAAATCAATGCAAATAGAGCCCAAAAATATAAAAAGTCCCTGAAATATTTAAAAATTTGCAATTTGATTTTTCCATTTAAATTTTCAAAAATAAAAGAATTTGAAATGGTAAACAGGTTAAAAATCAATATATTTGGATATGCCGATGAAGAAATGTTTCCTATATAAACCAGTTCTAAAACAAATAAAACAGAAATTGATTTATTTTTTATGACGATCCTTTTTTTCCTGATAACTAATTTCAACTGTTTAATGAAAAGTAAAAAGGTATTCACCACTTTTACAAGCATTGCGTAAGTTTCTTTCAGCGATCAGATACTTTGAAGCAGCACAAAATCTTCTGCTCACACTAAACGCACCTGTTCTGAAAGAAATTGATTCCTCCAAATGGCTTTTTAAAACTTTAAACAATGAATGTTTTTACAGTTTAATATATGGTTAGTAAAACCTGATTGAGTATTTTTATTGTTAGCCAAATAAGCCTCCTAGTGTTTGCACTCATCTATTCTAACTAAGATGATTCCCGAAATTAAATTTTTACAGCTACAATAACATTGAATTACTTGAATCCAGTTTATTATCAATAAATGTAATATAAAAATCAAATAAATGTGTTTTTATTGTGACCCTAACATATCAAGAGACTCGATACACGTGTTATGATAGGAAGTGAAATATCCAATTATAATGTTTAGAAATGCAAGAAGATCTTTGAATCAAACATAAACACTTTAAAAAGTTAACTATCGTGAGATAAAATTTTGGATTGATCTGAGGAGGTGAGGCTTTTTATTGATTCATATCAATGAATTTTTGTAATCAATCAAAAGTAATCAATAAGTGCTGTTTTAGTACTTTATGAAATCGGTAACAAACTCGTTCAGAGATGATTCTTTTAACAAGTTGTAATTAAAACTCTAGAGGCCTCTGACATCGCTCCTACTTTTCGTTTCCTTCACAACTGAATTATTTTCTAGCCTGGCATAGACACATATTCGGTTGTATTTGTTAATACTTTTAAGTTTGTGCTACCAACATTATAACACCAAGACAATCTGGCACATACTTTATTATTAGGGAATGCAAGTTCTGGATTTCAGGCACAGACCTTGTTCGTCATAAATCTCTCTCTGCAGTGGAAAACAAATTATTGACTATTTTTGATAAACATGGTTAACTTCAATTGCACCATAGGGGAATAAAAGTTAAGCAAATTCATAAAGCTGAATCTATTACGATCTCTCAACCATTTAAAATAAATAGATACTTAAAGTCTAGTCATTTATTCATATCACTACGACAGCCGGTCACTATGAGATGTGTGACGTCATTACGACAACTGGCCACCATGACATGTCATACGATGAGTGATGTCATTACGGCAGCTGATCATAAAATATCTGAAACATCATTCTAGACGTGTGAGACGCATTAGAATCTCATCTAAACATTTTTTTTTTCAAAAATTTTGCGTAAGAACATAATGGATGCCGAAATTGTTGGTCTGTGTGTTAGTGTCCTGCATTGAAAGTCAGGCATTTTTCTCTGTTTTCTCGTAGGGCAACGGGCGTACCGGTTACTGAGTTCCAAGGTGGTTTTAAGAACCACGAAAACCTCCACATCTTAATTTAGTTAAAATATTAGCACTATAAAATGAATGTGCTTCAATTAATGAATAAAAATAAAAGAAAATAAAGCAATTAAAATTAAGAAAAACATCTCTTTCTTGAGAACAATTAAAACAAGAGATCGAAAAAGCTAAAGCTATCAGTACAATTAGGAGTCCGTTGGCGATGGGCAAGAAAATAAAAGTTAAAGTTAAAAATAAAATTTTAAGCTAAAAATAAAATAAAATAAAAGGAATTAAAATTAAAAATATAAGAATACAAGATACATGAAGAACATCAAATTTTCACAAAAACAGAACACAAAAAACACAAAATTTCATGGCTGTAAACACAGACAGCAAATAAACATACAAAATAAGTCTTCAATTGTGGTCTTCAGGTTCGCCGGTAGATTGCGCCATCGTCGGGAAAATTTTTATTTATTTATTTTTATTTTTTATCTTTTAATTAGATTCATATAATTTAAAGCATGTTAAAATAGTACCATAAGTATTTAAAATTTAAGATTTGCTCAGAGCTATTAAGATTAAGTATTGAATTAAGTATTTAAAGATTAACAAAAGAAAAATATTTTAAAATTATTAAAACTTTAATCAAAAAATAAAATAAAAGTTTAAAAGATTATGAATTAAAACAAGTAATCAGGATTAATAAAATTTACGAAGTAATTCAGCTAATAGAGCTGTTAAATTTGTCTATTAAGTTTAGAATTAAAATGTAAACACACAATTAGCAAGTTATTAAACTTTTCTTAAAATAAGTTAAAGATTGATTAAAGACTATTACAATTAACAATTTAAAAGTCAGATAGCCATGATCTGAATTAAGATGCACATCGTAGCAAATAATTAAGATTTAAATGCCAAAGATTGCAGCTCAGATTCGCTTAAATTAATCGACGTAGCTGGACTTCAGCCTGGCAACTAGCGTACCGATTATGGAGTACCAACTGGGAGAAATACCCCTTAAACCTCCTCATCTTATTTCATAAATATGATTATAATTATAGTTGGCTGCTTAATTAATGTTAGAAAAATACAAGATGAAGTTTCAAATATTCAGTTAAAGTGGTACTCAAAAAAATTAAAAAATACTGAAAATTAAAAAAGTATAATACAAAATAAAAGAATTTAAAGTTAAGTTTAAAATCGGTACAATTAGGAAAAAAATGTAAACAAAGCACTAAGAATATTGTAAACAATAATGAAAGGGTTGGACCTGAATGGCGGAGTGGCTAGCGCTCGGTACCACAGGTTTCGGGTTCGAGTCCCGACGGTGCCATGGATGTTTGTAGTGGTTCGAATCCACTTTAAACCGTAGGTCCCGGCCTAATAGGATCGTAGAGCGTTGCGGGGGGCATTGTTACTCCGCGTCCGCGGCTTAAAGTTACATGCGCCCCCTGGGTAATGCAAAGTGAGTAACGTCTGTGCAGCGCTTGCCTTAAGGCATCCGTGACCAAGCTGTCTAAGTGTTTGAGAGCTGCATTGGAAAGAAAAAAAATACGGAAAGGGTTATGCTGAACGGTACAAGCCATGATGATGATCTGAAAAGCAAATGTATTAAATCCACACACACAAAAAAAAAAAAAAAAAAAAAAAAGGGCCGAAATCAGAACCAATATTTATAGTTATTTTTTTTATTTGAATCCATCCTTTTATTTTCCTAACAAAAAAAAAAAAATAAAAGCGTACAATAAAAACCTAACTATTCACTAGTCGTTATAAGAGAATTATGGTGCACATCGTAGCAAAGTAGTGAAATGGGCCTACTTCAGATTCGAACTCTCAACCTTTCGGGGGGAACCTTTTACTCCACGCCAATTCGACTTGTTTAATAATAGGCCTCAACTTTTTAAAACCAAAGGACTCTTCAGATACACAGTGAGTTAACTAGTCTCAGTGAACGAGTAAATCCACTCAGTTACCTGAATTCACTTGCGCTTGTTCAGAGTAACAGCCATGGTGTCTCTTAATTTTAGGAAAACATTCATAGGAGACGTTGTAGACTGCCCTTAGTCTTTTTTTTGAACTTTTCACCCCAGGGTGATAAGTCGACAGACGACGGATTAACTCATTGCTAATCTGAGGACATTTTTCAAGAAAATTCTTTGAAATTTTGATAATATAATTTGGAATAGGATCGATGTTTAGATCTTTATGAATGATCTTTCGACGGACGAACCATCGTGCATCAGCAATCATAGCCAGGTATTTATTCTGAAATACCTGAAGTCTCTTTATATTAGTGAAGGAAGTAGAAGCCCAGATCGGGCTACCATAAACCAAAATAGGTCTAATGATAGATTTGTACAGCAGAAGCTTGTGTTGATCACTAGCCTACTCTTGTGAGAAATTAGGCAGTTGAGTTTAATACTCGCACCAGTTGCTTTAGCAACGGTGTTCTTGATATGGAAATTAAAAGATAATTTTGGTCTAAGAACAACCCTAGGTACCTATATTCAGTAAACCAGGGGACGGGCTGTCCAAAAAGAGTGATACGCCTAGCGGAGAAAATGAGATCTTCCGAGTAAATAGCATACAAGCTGATTTCGAGGCGTTTACTTCAATTTTCCAGGTTGTTAAGCATTTTCTAATTTGTAGACAAAATATTGCAGATCTCTAACAGCAAGCAGTTTGAGTTTTGCGAAGCATATTGGCAGCGCAGCTGCCTTTTCCTCTTGTCTTGTTACTGGAGTACAGTGAGGATGGGGAACAGGGGATAATATGATACCTTGCCCAATTTAGGAATTATAAAAGAAATCTGATGACAGAAAAGTAAGTTAATGAAAATACGTAAAAAAAAAAAAAAAAAATGTAAAAAAAATGAAAAAATAAAAGTGAAAAGGAATAAAAAAATGTAAAAAGAGAATATAAGAAAGAAAATTTTAAATGGAAATTAAAAAATATTTATATGATTATAAATCATTATTTTAATAATTTTTAGTTTGATTTTATATTTTTTATTTTATATTTATATATATATATTAAATTTTTTATATTTTATATTTATATATATATATATATGTATTTTTAAATCATTTTTAATAATAAGAAAAAAGAACATATGAAATAAAAAGAAAATCGATAGAATCTACTTAAATTCTAATGTAAGCGGCGGCACCTGCATTTATACCAAAAAGTTGTATCAGGCACCATGAACTACCTGCTCCGCTCCTTAATTGCGCCGAGGTAGCCATGATTCAAATTCATCTTAACGATTTTCCACCCATTATCATCGCGCTTCGACTTACGTCCCCCTACAAACCCATGTGCACACCCGGTGGAGGACATAGACAGGATTCTGAAGTCTGGACCTAATGTGATTTTAGCCGGCGACCTGAACGCTTTCCACTCTAGTTGGAATTTCGGACGTTCAAACTGTAATGGCTTTAAAATTAAACAAGTATCTGAAATTGCAACGAGGAGTGAAAGTTGTTAATTAACCATTTGTTAACTGTTATTTATTCTCTTTTGATTTTATTTTTAAATTTTTTTCATCTTTAATTTTATTACTCAATCCCAGCAAAATAATTTTTTTTACTCTTCTTAAATTTTTATTCTTATTTATCTTATGGGAGTATCCCTCCTATTCGCTTCTTTTAATTAATTATTCTCGGAACTCACCAATTCATCCAACTTAAACTCACAGTTACTTCCATTCTACAGCACTACCACCAGATGGCAGCATGAGTCTTCGCAACAGAAACATCACTTGCTGATGTTCTGATACCTTTGTAAATAAACTTTTTTTTCTTTTTATATATTTAGCCAAGTTAAGCCACCTTCGTGTGGCCTACTCAGTTCCCACCTTCGAGTGGATGATTTTTATGTATTCCCATTGTGTAACCTGTCCTTTAATTTTAAATAAATCCGAGTTCCTCGGCGATCCCCCGACGTCAAGTCGTCACACACCCCGCCCCACCCCCTACACTTTGCACTATTTACTATATCATTTTTCTTATTGTTATACCACCTTTTATTAATTTGCATCCCCGCTAATTTTTATTATTTATTAGTAATTGGGGCTAAAACCTTCTGGATACGGAACCCCTTTCACCCCTTCCCCTCGAATGACTTCACTCTCACAGAAAAAACGTTTGGGTAGTGGAGCTGAGCAGACGTGCTTTACTCGTCTGCGTTTTCTACTACTTGATTAAACGATGAGCGATATGGATGTCTCTACCGAGGGGACATTCAGAGTATTGATGGATTCCGAGTCGAGACCTTGAATAGAGCGGACGTGTTTCACAGCCGCTCCTCATCCTCAACGGAATTTTTTTTCGAATCTTGGCTATTTTTGATTCTTATTAAGCTACACGCTAATTCTTTTATATTTTTTGATTCTGCTGAATTAATTTTAAAAAACCATGAGTCAGTTAAATACTGACAATCCGGTGGAGGACCCTCCGCCCCCGACACCACCGATTATATACATTACTTCTCCCGCTAGCCCGGCAATGAACTTGGAAATGGACACCAACTTGATCACCGAAAGCAAATCACCGGCCCCTCTCCTGAAGGAAATCTCAGACGAATTCGTCCTGATAAATCAGAGCGTTCTATGTCATGCCGCAAATTTCAAGGAGCGACTAACTCAGTCAGCCACCAAGATCAGAAAACTGTCAATCGATGACCCATCAGCTGCCTCGCTTCACGCCGAAATGGCGGAAATATACAAGCAGATGGACTTGTTCAAACATGAATATGGAATCGCACTGTTCCAGATACCCTCGATCACCGAAATAGACGACAGGTGTATCCGAGCCCAACATGCCAGAGACCAATTGTCCTCTGAGAGCTCTCCAGCCCTTCCAATACTAGACGACTCAATCACAGTCTCCAAATCGGCAAATGCCGCTAGGAAAACAAAGCGACCTGCCGACATCGACGGTTTCACCGCACCGGCCAAGCACCTTATTGCAAAAACAAAAAAGAAGATCAATGACTCAACCCTGCCACTCCGTAACTCTTTCGCCGCGATGGGAAACATCAACTCCACCCGGAGCTGAATGATGACGCCATCGTAGTAGCTAAGCCACCACCAATCTTCTTCCAACCCAAACAGGACTGGGACCAGATATTAAATGTACTCAAGATCAAAGTACCCCTCCTGGAGTGTAGGTACACAGGGCGGTTTAAGAAACTGCAAACAAACAATGATGATGACTTTAGGAAATTGACGAAATTCATGGACGACTGGGGACTCGACTACAAGAATTACTCCCTCCGTGAGGAACGTCCACTGAAAGTTGTCATTAGTGGCCTACCTACCAACACCAACATGCAGAATATCATCAGTGAACTCGCCGAGGAGGGCTTCGAACTGAACAAAATTTCCAGACTGTCGAAATATCGCCCCAAAGAGCCGATGCCTCTTTTTTACGCTCAAGTAAAAAAGACTTCAAGAGCGGACGGCATCTACAACGTTACTGAAATCCTAGGCGCACAGGTGTGCATAGAGGCATACCGTGGACGCCCCGGCCCAGCCAATGCTGGAATTGCCAGTGGTATTTCCACTCCTCAGAGGTGTGTCGTCTACCTACCAGGTGTGTACGATGTGCCGGCATCCACAAGGCAGAGCACTGCACCCGTCCCTCGGACCAAGCAGCAACCTGCGTTAACTGTGTAGGGGACCACTCCGCTAACTGGCGAGGCTGCCCTAGATGTCCGGCCTCCAAGAACAAGAACAAAAAGCCCGCAAAAACCCAGAAGAAGTAGCCCCATCATCCTGCACCAGCACAGGACCGTATCAATCGATTTCTCCTTCGCCAACATCACGGCAGGTCAACAACGGCATGCGCCAGCTGCGAAACCACCTCAACCGCAAAGACCACCCAGGATGCCAGTGCCTCCAGCTACGTACGTACCAGCCGCTCCCACAGCACGTGTCTTGTACGCGCCACAGCAGTCCTCTCCCACTGCCGCACCTCAGCCAGCCCCACCTGCCCCGGACTGTGCCGATCTCATCGGGCAACTGATGAGGTATACCCAACAGGGTATGGATGGACTATTATCAGAGGCGTTCAGACAGTGTCTGCCTCAGCTAAAACACGTAACAGAGGTCCACGTTAGGCCTACCTCATCTTTCACACCTATTGGTCGATCGCGTCGACGAGCAGAGCTAATTAATGTTCAACACCCGCTTGGATTCCGGTTTGTGACTTCATAGGGAACGGACATGTTCTCGCTAGCTCCTGACGAAGTTGGTTCTTCGCTATCCTGCGAACTTCTGTGCGCCTCAAGCTGAGGGAAAAGTTTTGTTGCTAAAATACTTCTACATCATCCCACACATCTTTAATTTTAAAAATTTTTAATTTTAACCTACACTTTAAGCTGATGAGTCAGACGTCGTCCGGCATAACGGACATTGACTCTCCGGAGAGCCTCCGCTGCATGAGCAGGGCCTACTCCCTGATCCCCCTCAACGAAAGAAGATACCAACATGGACACTTCTCAAATGGTGACAGCAGAACAACTATCCTGCAATGACCTTTTATTCGCGCACCCTGCTCCCAAAAGACTCTCCGACCCAACGCCACAGCACCTGCTCTATTTTGAAGTCCTTCTGAAGGAGTCAGCGGCCCTTATGAACAAGGTGCAGAAATACCAGAGCGCCGCGAATAATATCAGATCTCCAACGTGGGAAAAAGCCTCTCTCACAATTGAAGAGTGCTCCGTGCCATTTGCACGTACACAGGAGTGCCCGCCTCACATCTTCCGACCGAAAAGGAGCTCGCCGAGCTCAAGAAGGCCAAGGAGTTTCGTGACAAGATTGCGGCCGAGGCCCAACAAGTCGCCGAAGCCCAACAAGCAGCTGCCGCTGCCGTCAACACTCCAATCCCAGCTCTGCCTCAACTACCGCAAGGCACCGCTCCTACTACTAAGAGAAAGGCACCCGCCTCTCCAACACCTGATGCTGATGGCTTCGTAACGGTCGCCTCTAAAAGAGAAGAAAAGGGTAACTATGGCTGCTCTAAATATTGACCCCCATACTAACCTTCCTAACAACCCAATGGCTGCTAACCAAATTGTGTCTCCTCCACAAATTAAAAAGGTTAATAGGATCCCACCATTTTTTGTGTCCGCAAAGGGCAAGTGGTGGAACACCCTAAATCAACTCCGAGTCCAGGTGCCTAGTATTCAGGCTAAACTGCCTGGGCAATTTTTAAAAATTACCGTAGACAGTGAAACTGATTACAGGAAACTGGCTCAAATTCTTGAAAGTGATGGGACACCATTCAAGAGTTTGATGCTGCGGAAGGACCGACCTATGAAAGTCGTGCTCCGAGGTCTCCTGGTCACACTCCCATAGAAGACATAGAGGCCGAACTCCAAGCTCTCTCGAATTCCCCATCTTTCAGATTGCTCGGATGTCCAAATTCCGAACCAGGGAACCTATGCCCCTCATTTACTTGCAATTATCTCCATCCTCGAAAACTGAGGAGATATAAAAAGCCTCACCACTCTCCTCGTTCTGAGAGTCAGTGTGGAAAGTTATAGAGGGCAACCGGGCCCTTCTGTTTGCTTTAATTGCCAAGGCTACTTCCACTCGTCGGAAGTGTGCCGGCTTCCAACACGCTGTGTTAAGTGTGCTGGCCCCCATAGGGCTAAAGAATGCCAACTGCCTTTGGACCAGCCCCTTAAATGTGCCAACTGTGAAGGAGTTCACGCCGCGAACTGGCGCGGATGCCCCTGCATGCCCAAGCCCGGACAAAAAACCGGTGCGAAAAACCTACTTTAAACAAAGTAAAAATCCCCCCACCTCTTCCAAACCTAAACAACAGGTTCCTACCAGGATCCAGCCATCGACCTTTACACAGTCAGTCAGTCAGTCCTTGGTTATCGGTGCTCCTTGGCCCCCATAGAGCCTAAAGTGCCCCATAGAGCCCTAAAGAGCCCCATAGAGCTCCTTGGCCTGTCTTGTTGAGATGAAGACATTGGATGATATATACATGATATGTGAGCATTGAAGGTTAAGTGAGCAATAATTTAAGTCCCCAAAATAAAATTAGATAGATTACAGTTAAGATAAAAAGTAAACAAATAACAATTAAAAGTTTAAAGAAAATAAAAACAAAAAGTTAAACACAAATAAAAATATTAAACACTAATTGAAAGATTAAACACTATGAAATGTAGGAACCGCTGCTAGAAATGATGACTAAAGAATCAGGCCAGGGTCGAACTCACTACCTAGGCAGCAAGAACAACACACATGACAACCGATCCAGTTCGTCTAGGATAATTGAAGACTAGGACAGGTTTATTAACATGGCCCGAACCAACATGGAGGAAACCATGTCGAATGCTGAAAACGAAGTTAAAATGGAGGAAAGTCTAGAGGTTAACAACACCAACGGTCCGCTAGTGACCCCCAGAATGCTACCGGGCCTAGCCCATTTCACCGTCAGGTGTCCACATTAGTGAAGAGTTCGTCTATGAGAACATGGAGCTCATCTCCGAACTGCACGCTTTCCAGACCCAATTGGAGTATTTACACAACTGTATGCAGGCCGCTTCCAACAGCGACAAAGACGTCAAGCTGGTTGCCCAGACAAACGATCTGGTGCAGAAAGTTGAAGTACTAATCAACCACCTATGTGTCCCCCTGGCAAAATTGCCGGCGACACACCTGCGGAAGCCGAAAGATTAAGATGGCTGTGGAGGAACGGAGAAATCCGAACAACAAACACAACCCAACAACAAAACTCTGCCAGACCTAAAAAGGCTACCCAGGCTGAAAAAAGAAGCCAAAAAGAAGGATCGAGGATGATGACGGGTTCATTCTACCTGCAGAACATCTTTTCGCCAGCGTTGCTGTGTAAAGACAGTAATGGCTTCTCTAATATCAGTTAGAGAGCGGTAGTATTGTCGTAGAACTCAGGATCTCTCGTCCTTTGCCACCTACGACAGTAATAATTTCTCATTTTAATTTGATCTTTGATATGACGAGGAAATCTTATAGGTGGAGGTTTGAACTTAGGGGTCGAACATTCCTGCAGACATGTGACGTATATAGTGTTTAATTCCTTAATCCTTTCATCAGCATCTGCTGCGGTATTTAATTTAAAACTGGGTATTTTTTACTGTCCATCACATGCCTGAAGTTCTCCCAATTAGTGTTTAACTGATTGGAACTTTCAGTGATTCAGGGCTGGTGTCCAGGGTTAGAATAACGGGGAGGTGGTCAGAATCTAAATCTGTAAGCACCTCAATATCATAATTAAAGGGGATAAATTTAAAGAAAACAAGATCGAGTACATTACCTCAATGACTATTATTTCTAATGTCAGTTCTAGTAACTTTAAGGGGGAACAACTTTCACGCCCCTTTGACTTTGGAGGAAACGATTTAGGGTAAACCCATATCTGTTTGAAAGTCCAAAGTTCCAAGAGGAGTGAAGAGCGTTGAAATCACCAGCGAGAATCCCATTGTTTCCCATTTTGAGTAGCTTATTAAGATCCTCCACCGGGAAAACACCTGGAAGGCTAGGCTTAACATAGGCAGAGATAATTTTTAAAGGGGGATAATTACTCATTTTAATTTCAATAATTGTGGCATCTATAAAATCTAAATTAGGAATAGGAAGGCTATGATGGTGAATACTATTTTTAACATAAATTCCTGTTCCGCCACTTACTCGGGTAGGATGCTGGTTGGGTCTATCGGTACGATAGAACCTGTAATTAGCGATCAAAGGGTTATAACCAGGAGGCAATTTTAGATAAGGAACCAAAAATACATCAAGATTCTGCTCTGCTAGGAACTCCCTAACCTCGGGACTTTTAGAACGTAACGAATTAGCGTTCCAGAAACCAATTGAAAGAGACCCAGACCCGAAGTGAGTTAGGCCGTGAGGAACTGACTTTCGGAAAAGACATTAGTATACGCCTCAAAGAGGTGATACGTCATGTCGAATCTGTTTTGAAAATTCCTCATTTTGTCCTTTGCTAGCCCAAATGCTCGCAATATAATTTGACCGTGAGATGGATTGTCTCTTACGAGATCCATCAAGCACTGAAAAATCTCCGTTAACGAACACTCCGAAGAGGCCGTGACGGGTGCGGATCTATTTGTGCTAGCAGCGGGCAGCGGCTCACTGACTATGATTGGCTGGGGGCGGGGCCTATAAACTTCTCTTCGTTCAACTGCCGGTGAATTTTGGAAAAGCCATAGTAGGCTGGACAATTCGACTAGTAAAGGTCGATGGCTGCATCCTGGAAGGAACCTGTTGTTTAGGTTTGGAAGAGGTGGGGGATTTTTACTTTGTTTAAAGTAGGTTTTTTCGCACCGAATTTTTGTCTAGGCTTGGGCATACGGGGGCATCCGCGGCGTGACCTAATCCACATTTGGCACATTTAAGGGGCTGGTCTAAAGGCAGTTGGCATTCTTTAGCCCTATGGGGCCAGCACATTTACACAGCGTGTTGGAAGCCGGCACACTTCCGACGAGTGGAAGTAGCCTTGGCAATTCCAGCAAACAGAAGGGAACCGGTTGCCCTCTATAACTTTCCACACTGACTCATACCCAGTTTTAAATTAAATACCGCAGCAGATGCTGATGAAAAAGGATTAAGGAATTAAACACTATATACGTCACATGTCTGCAGGAATGTTCGACCCCTAAGTTCAAACCTCCACCTATAAGATTTCCCCGTCATATCAAAGATCAAATTAAAATGAGAAATTATTACCGTCGTAGGTGGCAAAGGACGAGAGATCCTGAGTTCCTACGACAATACTACCGCTCTCTAACTGATATTAGAGAAGCCATTACTGTCTTTACACAGCAACGCTGGCGACAAGATGTTCTGCAGGTAGAATGAACCCGTCATCATCCTCGATCCTTCTTTTTGGCTTCTTTTTTCAGCCTGGGTAGCCTTTTTAGGTCTGGCAGAGTTTTGTTGTTGGGTTGTGTTTGTTGTTCGGATTTCTCCGTTCCTCCACAGCCATCTTAATCTTTTCGGCTTCCGCAGGTGTCGCCGGCAATTTTGCCAGGGGGACACATAGGTGGTTGATTAGTACTTCAACTTTCTGCACCAGATCGTTTGTCTGGGCAACCAGCTTGACGTCTTTGTCGCTGTTGGAAGCGGCCTGCATACAGTTGTGTAAATACTCCAATTGAGTCTGGAAAGCGTGCAGTTCGGAGATGAGCTCCATGTTCTCATAGACGAACTCTTCACTAATGTGGACACCTGACGGTGAAATGGGCCTAGGCCCGGTAGCATTCTGGGGGTCACTAGCGGACCGTTGGTGTTGTTAACCTCTAGACTTTCCTCCATTTTAACTTCGTTTTCAGCATTCGACATGGTTTCCTCCATGTTGGTTCGGGCCATGTTAATAAACCTGTCCTAGTCTTCAATTGTCCTAGACGAACTGGATCGGTTGTCATGTGTGTTGTTCTTGCTGCCTAGGTAGTGAGTTCGACCCTGGCCTGATTCTTTAGTCATCATTTCTAGCAGCGGTTCCTACATTTCATAGTGTTTAATCTTTCAATTAGTGTTTAATATTTTTATTTGTGTTTAACTTTTTGTTTTATTTTCTTTAAACTTTTAATTGTTATTTGTTTACTTTTTATCTTAACTGTAATCTATCTAATTTTATTTTGGGGACTTAAATTATTGCTCACTTAACCTACAATGCTCACATATCATGTATATATCATCCAATGTCTTCATCTCAACAAGACAGGCCAAGGAGCTCTATGGGGCTCTTTAGGGCTCTATGGGGCACTTTAGGCTCTATGGGGGCCAAGGAGCACCGATAACCAAGGACTGACTGACTGACTGTGTAAAGGTCGATGGCTGGATCCTGGTAGGAACCTGTTGTTTAGGTTTGGAAGAGGTGGGGGATTTTTACTTTGTTTAAAGTAGGTTTTTTCGCACCGGTTTTTGTCCGGGCTTGGGCATACGGGGGCATCCGCGCCAGTTCGCGGCGTGAACTCCTCCACAGTTGGCACATTTAAGGGGCTGGTCCAAAGGCAGTTGGCATTCTTTAGCCCTATGGGGGCCAGCACACTTAACACAGCGTGTTGGAAGCCGGCACACTTCCGACGAGTGGAAGTACCCTTGGCAATTAAAGCAAACAGAAGGGCCCGGTTGCCCTCTATAACTTTCCACACTGACTCTCAGAACGAGGAGAGTGGTGAGGCTTTATATCTCCTCAGTTTTCGAGGATGGAGATAATTGCAAGTAAATGAGGGGCATAGGTTCCCTGGTTCGGAATTTGGACATCCGAGCAATCTGAAAGATGGGGAATTCGAGAGCTTGGAGTTCGGCCTCTATGTCTTCTATGGAGTGTGACCAGGGAGACCTCGGAGCACGACTTTCATAGGTCGGTCCTTCCGCAGCATCAAACTCTTGAATGGTGTCCCATCACTTTCAAGAATTTGAGCCAGTTTCCTGTAATCAGTTTCACTGTCTACGGTAATTTTTAAAATTGCCCAGGCAGTTTAGCCTGAATACTAGGCACCTGGACTCGGAGTTGATTTAGGGTGTTCCACCACTTGCCCTTTGCGGACACAAAAATGGTGGGATCCTATTAACCTTTTTAATTTGTGGAGGAGACACAATTTGGTTAGCAGCCATTGGGTTGTTAGGAAGGTTAGTATGGGGGTCAATATTTAGAGCAGCCATAGTTACCCTTTTCTTCTCTTTTTTTAGAGGCGACCGTTACGAAGCCATCAGCATCAGGTGTTGGAGAGGCGGGTGCCTTTCTCTAGTAGTAGGAGCGGTGCCTTGCGGTAGTTGAGGCAGAGCTGGGATTGAGTGTTGACGGCAGCGGCAGCTGCTTGTTGGGCTTCGGCGACTTGTTGGGCCTCGGCCGCAATTTTGTCACGAAACTCCTTGGCCTTCTTGAGCTCGGCGAGCTCCTTTTTGGTCGGAATATGTGAGGCGGGCACTCCTGTGTACGTGCAAATGGCACGGATGCGGCGGGAGCACTCTTCAATTGTCAGAGATGCTTTTTCCCACGTTGGAGATCTGATGTTATTCGCGGCGCTCTGGTATTTCTGAACCTTGTTCATGAGGGCGGCAGCCTCCTTCAAGAGGACTTCAAAATAGAGCAGGTGCTCTGGCGTTGGGTCGGAGAGTCTTTTGGGCGCAGGGTGCGCGAACAAAAAGTCATTGCAGGATAGTTGTTCTGCTGTCACCATTTAAGAAGTGTCCATGTTGGTGTCTTCTTTCGTAGTGGCTGGATCAGGGAGTAGGCCCTGCTCATGCAGCGGAGGGCTCTCCGGAGAGGCAATGTCCGGTATGCCGGACGACGTCTGACTCATCAGTTTAAAGTTTAAGTTAAAATTAAAATTTTTAAAAAATGGAGATGAGTGGGATGATGAAGTAGTATTAAAAAACAAAACTTTTCCTCATCTTGAGGCGCACAGAAGTTCGCAGGATAGCGAAGAACCAACTTCGTCAGCAGCAAGCGAGAACACGTCCGTTCCCTATGAAGTCACAAACCGGAATCCTCAAAATAACTGGGAAAATAAATCTGTTAGCAATGTAAACAAACCCATTCCAGCACCCCAACCCAGGACTCAGCCACCTGTAAACGACCGGAGAAATTTAGCCGACGTTAAACAAACTGACTCGCCCACCGAGGCACCGCTCAACAAATCAGCGATGGAGTTTTTAAACGCTTGATCGCTTATGTTGACGATCAAAGTATAGACTTTGATTTGCTTCTGGACGCAGTTAGAGCCGCTCTACCTGCCCTAAATACTACCAATGACCACCACGAGAAGGCAGTAATCCTTCTTAAATCTTACAATTATATTAGAAACAATAGAAATTAAACATGTTCTTTCGTAATAGAAATAGTATCATAAACCTGCACTCTCTTCGGGTAGGTTTTTGGAATGCCTCTGGTATTCGCCGCCAACTCGCAGAAATAATAGAGTTTGTTTCCGACCACGATCTTGACTTGTTCTAGATTCAAGAGACTTTTTTACAGCCGGGCATTAACGCAGAAATCCCTAACTTTACGCTTTATAAAAATGACAGAATTAACATCAGATCACTTTGCGCGAGGGCCGGTACTTTTATCTATATTAAAAACGCATTGGTTCATCATCAAATTCCTACTCCAACCCTGACTTCCACGGAAGCCACTATCATAAATCTGAAAATTACAAAAGATATCTCTATAGCTCTTATCTCCATCTACTGTTTACCAGGTAGAGAATCATCAATAAAGGACATCGAAACACTTCAAAAATGCACAATAACATCATTTTCGCGGGCGATTTTAACGCCACCCATACCTCATGGAACAATAGGAAAAATAACTTCAGAGGTGTGCGGTTAAATAAATGTTTTAATGAGAATAACCTCAGAATTATAGCACCTACATCTGCAACCCGTATTGACGTCCGTTATAACGTGAGCAATATTCTCGATTTTGCCGTTTTTAAAAATATCCCTTTTCCAGCCACGGCGACAGTTTTGTTTGAACTCAGCTCCGATCATCTTCCCTGCCTTTTAGACATCAATATGAATGTAAAACCGGAAACCATTCTTAACCTCTTTGTAACAAACTGGGATAATTATAACTTTTACCTGCAGCGCACCAGCTTAAAATTAATTAACATTGAAAATGAAGATGACGCGGATACCGCAATTGAAAACTTTACCAAAGATTTATATACTGCGCTAAATAATTCCTCCAATCCTAAATACCTTGCTAATAAAGGCCGATTACCTAAAGAGATCAAACAAATGATCAAAAATAAAAATTATCTACGTAGACTATATCAACGCTCTAGGGCCCCAGCGGTCAAAGATGCATACAAAAAGCTAGAAAATAAGATCAAGACAAAAATTTTTGTTTATAAAAAATTCAATCTGGGAAAGACATACCGACTCACTAACTGAAAACCAAACAGCTTTCTGGAAGGAAGTGAAACGACTTAGGAAAACCCACTATAAAATTCCTCCCCTCGAATTGGACGCCAACAACATGGCGCTATCACCGGCCGATAAGGCGGAAAAGATAGCAGATTGTTGGAAGCTTCACTTGAGTTAAATCCTAATACTATCCATAATTTCACTAATAACCTAATTACTTCTGAAACTGAGAAATATTTTAACAGCCCCATGCTAATTATATCCAAAACGTAACTGCCACAGAGGTTATTAAATTCATTAAAACTATTAACCCCAAGAAAGCCTCTGGGATTGACAATATTAATGCCAATATGATCCGCTTCCTTCCAAACAAGTATCTTTGGTGGTGGGTCGTTATACTTAATGAACTCCTAAAACTAAATTACTTTCCGTCTGCGTGGAAAACTGCGTTAATATCTCCTATTCATAAGCACGGAACTAATCCGAAGATTCCCGCCAACTATCGACCAATTTCAGTTCTTAGCAACTTAAGTAAAATTTATGAACATGTAATTCTCAATAGACTAAATTCTTTCTGTGAAAATAGCAATATTATCATCCAGGAGCAGTTTGGTTTCAGGAAAAACCTCAGTACGACTCACCAACTGCTCAGAGTAACAGAACTCATTCATCACGGCTACAGTAACGGAAGTCTTACCGGTGTACTATACTGTACATACTGGTCTGTACTTCAAATTCAAGAAACTTAATTTCCCGCTCCCGCTCGCAAACCCTAATTAAATCATTTCTTACGAATCGAAATTTTAAAGTTAAAATCAATGAAACTATTTTTTTACGGCCAGGAGTGTTGTATGCGGTCTCCCACAAGGGTCGATCCTTTCACCACTCCTATTTAATATTTACGTCAACGACTTTCCGAAAGACCCACTCGTCAATACGGCCATGTATGCAGATGACACCGCGGTCATCACACAACATTATCATCTTTTCACCCCTCATGTTTAGACTCCAAAATTATATCTATAGACTCCAAACCTGGCTTAGCTTGTGGAAGGTTAAAGTCAACCTGGGTAAATGTGCCCTCCTGATTTTCCACAGGCGAAGGCAATTAAACACCACTCAGCCACTTCGTATTTTTGATGAACCGGTGCCTTTTGTAGATTCATACAAGTACCTAGGAATCATTTTAGATAAAAAACTCACTTTTCAAAACATTTAGAAAATAAAATTGACCAAGCTAATAATGCATATCATTCTTTATATCCACTTACTTCGCGGAAAAGCAAGCTCGCGATTGAAAACAAACTTCTTACCTACAAAGCCTGTATAAGGCCCATTTTAACTTATGCATCCCCTATCTGGCA